>JALPQI010007903.1:0-42498 GCA_025490895.1 Thaumatotibia leucotreta | reverse complement strand
AACGTAAAATAAAATGTTATTCTACCACTTTGTCGGCATGATTAATATGTAGATACATCTACAGTGTGTTACCATCACGCAGGCTTTTATTGAAAGCGTGGAATGAAATGCACATTTTTAGAAACCCCGTGAGCATAAATTTGTTCAAAAATTAAATTTTTAATTTAATTTAACTTGTTAGCTTGGTCATAAAAGTAGTCAATGTATTCTATGTTAATCAAATAATCGCCCATCGATTATTTTAGTCATCATCAGTACAGTATCATCATAACTTCATAATATTACGAGTACTTAGTTTACTTAGATAGGATAAAAGTATAGTTGTCGATTTCTAAGAACAAACATTTTGACAGGTTAGAAATGACCCTTATCTATATGACTGTAAGTCTATCGAAAAAATGGTGAATCTTACCTTCATGTTAATAAGGATTAATCTATAACTGTCAAAAGGATCATTCTTAGATCTTGCAGACTAGATATTTATTGACAGACCCGTCAAATTTGCCGACACAGCGGTGGCACTAGGCGTTTGACGTATCGTAGTTAAACTTTATTAACAGGGCCCGTAACTTTCATGCCGATGACATCAATTTGACGTCACGCTCTATTTAGGGTGATCCGAAATAGTTTTATTGTTTATTATTAATCATTAGTCGTCAATCATTTTAATCATGTACAAATAACTTCAAAAGTAGTATATTTGCACGTGAAATAAATTACACCTACTTGATACGTGAAACATAAATAAAACTATTTGATTTGTTTTTATACATACATTTTTTTTTATGATATTGTTAACACATTTCAGTAATTACGTAGAAAACAGAATTCCTCTTTAATGTACAGCACGTATCAAGTAGGAATTATTTATTTCGCCAGTAAATATGCTACTTTTGAAGATATTTGTACATGATTAAAATGATTGACGACTAATGATTAATAATGAACAATAAAACTATTTTGGATCACCCTAAACGGAGCGTGACGTCAAATTGATGTCATCGGCATGAAAGTTACGGGCCCTGTTTATTAAATTGTAGGATGACCATGTATTAAGTGGTTATTTGTTTTAGTTATTTTTTCAATTTTAATTAATTAAACAGTGAAGGAACAACGCCATATCCGGCCTAATAAGATTTACATCATCATCTGCCTATAATAGTCCACTGCTGGACGTAGGCCTCTCCTATTAACTATGCGCATAGACGCATTAGGAGGTAAATGCCCATAATCACCACGCTGGGCAAGCGGATTGGCGATCGGAGTAATGTGTCCACTATGATGACGCTGCTGCCCATCATCAATCTTTTAACAAATAATGGTCAACAATTCAATCCTTTAGTCGACTCTTACGACACCCGCAGGAGGAGTTGGGGTGGTGACAAATGTATTCTTACTGCCGTCACCACACGGCCAATAAGTTTAATTTGGGCTAAATGTTCATTTTCTACTCCTTCTCACTGTTAGCCAGGCTTAAACCAATCAACCATGTTCCATCAATACCATCATAAGGCGTATTTATTAGGGTCGATTGCAAATGAAAACGTATGCAGTGTGATACCATGACTCAGGCTTTTAAGAAAATGGGTGATAATACGAAATACTAGCAATAGTTTTCAATTAGATGCATTTTAAAATGAACACAATCAAATTTATTTCCTTTACGCTTGAATTGTTTAGTTGTCAAACGCGGTGAGTGGCTGCGATCTGTCATTGCCAAGCAAGTACATTGTTTCTCATTGAGCTCTTGGAAAGTTAATATCATTTGAAATTAGTATTTTTAATCAAAAAATGCTTACGATTTGGTTAAAAACCAGCAACCGATTTCAATAAAAGCTTTTATGATGGCAACACACTGTATGTATAGTGAACGACTTTAATAAAAACTAAATTTAGCGGCAGTCTGTCTTTCAAAGTTACCCATGTATGACTAGGGTTTGCAATATTCGCCCAATTTTAGTATTCGAATAATACGAATACTTCGATTTCCAGTATTCGAATATTCGAATTTTTCGAATAAAACGAATATTATTAAAAAAATAACTAATTAATGTTACCATGGCGTCTAATTGCAAAATATATGACGTAAAATGAAAGTGCAATATCCAACAACAGACTTTTATGGTACCTAAGAGCTAGGTACGGTCCGTGGCATTCTAGCTAGTCTGGAACTCTAGATTCTGTGTAAGGAGTTAAAAATTGTTTTTCATATGGATTCAAATATGAGATACTTGATATCTTTAATCATATTATCCATATCCATTTTTTGATCTGACATGGATGTATAAAATTGTAAATTGAAGTAGAATAATTCGTTATGAAAAAATATTCTAATACGTTGCATGAGAAGATAACCATTAACAACCGAGCAAGAAGGGTTTCAGTCTAAAAAAACCGGCCAATATAATATATAGTCAATAATTAATACATGTAGCGTAATAGTAAAAAATATTGGTCATAAATAACTTAATTTATCAAACATTTTATTAATAAAAAAGCTGCTTAATTGACCCGAGCAGTAAGTCATACTGTATTCAAGGGATCACGGAACAAAACTGTCCCGTTTTATAATGAGTCAATTTGGTTTTACTTGAATACTGATATTTTAACATTAGGGTATTACAGTTCATACTAATTACGAAACCAGTGATCGGGGTCGCTATAATTATTAATACTAATTTATAATATCTGTGGTATAGATTTAGTTTTGAAAATATTAACTTTGGCAAAGTATACGATACATCAAATAATATACTATAATTTTAAAATCGCCAATTACTCCCACTTATTACATTCGGTAGATATTATGGCTTCATATTGATATTTATAACATTATTATGGTCTTTACTTATCCGAAACTACCTGTACCTGGTGTTTGTTTGTTAACTTCTTAGGAATCTGTCTGAACTTTGCTTGCAGAAAATCCATTTGAACATTTTTGGAAAACAATTGAAGCTATCACCTTTTGAATAAATCCACTAAATAACGAATATTTCAATTGATTTCATTGAATTTAACTTTGTTTAATCATTGAAATCAATTTTTACATAGGTGTTATTGTTAATATTGGGATTTTATTGTAATTCTCCGCAAAATTTAATTATTTTCAATTACTTTTTCATTATTCGAAATATTCGTTTTATTCGAATAATGACTGTTGTCAAATTCGAATAGTATTTAAGGCTAATAATTCGAATATTCGAATACTCGAATATTCGAATTGCAAACCCTATGTATGACTAACTTTACTTTCCTAACTCACTGGAAACGATCGTGATTTAAGGGGTGTACCGATAAAAAACTGGCAAATTCAAATTAATAAATCGGATCGATATAGTTAGGTAGCTATAATTTCATGCTTTGGAAATTAACCAGGAAGTCTTAACTTAGCTGACTGTAGTACTTTTGTGTCACTACTGCATTTCAGGTACTCACAGTACAGCTTCTTCGAAACCTCTTCCAAACTATCTTTTCCAAACATTTTATCTTTTTTTGTATGCAGTTTTCTAAATTATGGGACTGTTGTCAATACATCTGGCTATTCTTCCCGTGTTCCTTAAGATATCCTTGACTTATGCATACTATCCTTGATACTTTTTGGGACTGATTTCGCTTCATAAAACTATACCAAAGAGACTAAGATTTGTATAGGATTAAATAATTGATTAAAGACCCATAAAAATAACATGGAGATTAACTAGAAATATAGGTCACTTCTGCAGAACACGAAATCGTGCAGTGGAGAATAAAAGAGCTTGGAAAAATATTTTTCGAAGGGGTTCTGGAGAACTTGTATTGCGAAAACTGAAATTGCAGTAGCAACAAAAAAGGACCAAAGTTAGCTAATTTAAGACCTCATAGTTAATTACAAAAGCCAGAAATTACAGCTTTTTAACTATATTGACCCGATTTTTTCATTTGAATTTGACAGTTTTTTATCGGTACACCCCTTAGTTTTCATTAATCCCATAATTAGATACATACATATAATATTTTCGGAAACGGCCCATAAAACTCTTAATTATCGTATATATTTGTTTAGAATATCAATATCATACCAGTCAATCGAAGTACAGCTTATACATCCATACTTTTCTACCCTTACCATGTAAAGAAGTATCTGTCCGTCAAATACTTTTTTCTCTATTACCATCAGATTTTCCGAAATTAGGATCCATGTTAAAGATCTCACATGGTATTTCTACCTACATTATAGTAAAAATAAACATTCAATTTATATTTCTCGAACTATATTTTATTAATATTATTATGTAGGAGTTAAGGATAGAAAATTGTTTACTAGATACTAAAAGTCAGGATGAATAGGCTTCCATCCACCGCTGATAACTTTATGCTTTACCATGAAACTGATAGGGGTTTGAATAATTTGTATATTTTATTATAAAATGCGATTCAAATTATGATTAAAAACTCCGCTTTTAACCCACAAGAAGGCACCGTCAACTGCTACAACTTTGCACGGAAATTCATGTTTTTTTCAAGTAACTCTTAAAGTATGTGTTATCTGTACTCTTTCTTACATTGCTAAGCTAATCTAGTTCAAAATACATTAGTATCAGGGTTCAAAGTATGCCAAATACTAATAGTTTAGCTTCTAGAAACATTTAAAGTTACAGTCAAAGTTGTAGCCAAAAGCTGCAACTTTGCCTAGTGGATTACCTGTGGTAATATATGGAGAATTTAAAAATGGAAACCCTTTTTAATTTTATAGCAGTCATATCTAAGCCAAGGTGCCAGTAGAATACACTAAATACTACGCAAGTATTTTTTTTACGACATAGGCATAGTTGTGACGTGTTCTACAGCATTTCCATACATTGTCCCAAGCGTAGCTAGGGTTGTGCCAAACAAAATAGACACCAATAATTTTAATACTTAAAAAAATTGCATTTCTTTTATTAATTTGCTAAATTTCAGTATTGTAAGGGTTGAAATAACAAATAGTTAATAGTAGCTAAAGACTTAATTAATAAAACTATTTTTTTTTTTCATTTTTTTTTTATAAAATAATTATAGTGTCAACCCTAGACCAGGCAATTTTGGGACATGTACATTCTAAGAAACCTTTCTCAATATTGCCCGTCGTCATTCTGGCCTTAAAAGAGTTTATTTACATGAAAAACTTCATAAAACATCGCAAAGAGCATATTTACTTACCATATGAGTACTCCACAAGTGGCTATAACAGATATTTTCGCACTTATAATAAAAGTTTTGAACACATCGAAAAAACACTTGGTTGCTTTCTAAGCGTTAACACCGACTGAGTTTAAAAGTAGGTGTGCTGCCAGGAAAAAAATTGTTGAAATGGGTTGCCAGATAAATTCTACAAATTTTACTATTTATAGAAGAAAAGAATATGTAATAGTTTGGTAGAAAAGTGGGTTTTTGTAAAATGGGCAAAATTGTAGCAGGTTGGCAAAGTTGCAGCATTCGACCTTACAGTTATTTTCAAAAAGTGCGGGTTCGATTCTTGTGCTGGTTACACAACTACACGTATTCTTGTAAGTATATGAATGCAGTTTTTCTTTTTACTATATTCGATCTGATCGTTCCTAAGACAAAAATTCGCTAAGTATCTGTTATGGTTTCCAAAACCTCCCTACTGACCCATTTAGATTAATCAGCCTGTGTAGTATCTAGTCCTTAGGCTAGGTACAGTATAAACCATCATTGAAATAAGATGCGTTGTAACTTAAATGAGCATACCGAATAAGCACACTGTGTCGCATTCAGTACGCATCGAACGAAAACCAATAATGGAGGATCTTATGACCGATTTTGCCTCCATGTCGACGTCAAAAATATCATTACGGTTTTGGTGCCAAAATATATTTACACAACATTATTGCCTTGCCACTAAGGTCGTGTAAATATATTTTGGCGCCTAAATCGTAATGATTATCTTTGACGTCGACTGTACTAGTTAGTATGTTCAGCCAAAATTTACTGGCTTTAATACTCAACATAAAAGTTTTTCTAAAGTTGGGTTCTGACCTACATGCCCTTATAAGTTAGATCTGATTTAAAATTACGAATCATGTGACGTTAATAATTTAATAATCTCCACAATAAAATTAATCTTAGTTTTCGTCAGAACTATCGATACGCGCTTACTTTTCCTAATGAAAACAGCTAGCAACCCCTACAGACTCCGTAACAAAATGTCGAATCCCCCTTGTCAGTTTCATTGGGAACCCATCGCCTGTCTTTTTCTTTTTAAGCGAGCACGACATGCTGGAGGATTGTAGACAGACTACTGCGCTTGTATGTTCTTCGACATCACTCCTCGAAATGAAACCAGCAGTGTATACTGCAACACGCTTCTCGCTCAATAGGTTTAACAATCACTTGGTGTGGGGTTGACTAGGAATACGGGGCTGGGTGACGCCCCAAATTTGTGGAGGTGAACTAAAAGATGTCTTTGTCCTTTTCTGGCATAACATCCCCTTTCCGTGCTTGGCAAAATGAAATGTTCAACGGTGTGATATCTCACAGTTGTTTTCTTCGCAAATAATTGATGTTGTTCATAAATAGTAGTTTTTTATAGTATTCAATTAGAAAAGTAGTGTCGATTGTTCGCGGTAAAGTAAAAGTGTCGCGGCGGTATTAAATTAAGTGCTAGCGTAGAACCATGTAACGCGCGTTTCCTTATCGATTTTCTGTATGCTGCAATAAACTAGTATTTAAATCGCGAATGCGGTGTGCTTACCAACATGCGTAACTTCGTAAGATTTCATGACCGAACCTCTTGAAGTAGAATAGTATGTTATCGGTGCTGATTTAGAGTTCATAAACCAGATTGTATTTTATAAAGGTTCTTTAATATAAGCGTCCGTCAAATATATGACAGCTAGTACAAGAAGTTACTATATTTTATGTAATTTATGATGAAATGAAACATTAGAAATTAACGCCATATGCCGATGATCGTATCGCCATTGTTTTGGGAATGGTTCAACATTTGGCTCGTTCAATTTTTAAAAGATTTGTATCATGAAATTAAAATGGTGGCACTAAGAGGAACCAACAGTTCGCTGAATTCTCTGTCCCATGCATGTGCCAATCATGGAGGTCAGTCACAACAGGGTGCGATTGATGTGGCACAAAGTATACAAACATCGTTAAACATGCCACAGGCGGCCGTCACGCAGCACATCAATGCGAATCAAATCAATTTGCCATTGAACAATGTGTCGCTGCAGTTCATACCGCAGCAGCCGAGCTCGGGCTCTCTCAAGCATGAACAAAGCTCTTCTCGGTACTCCAACACCAACTGTATGCTGCCATCGCACCATTACAGATTGCTAACTCAAGCTAGTAAGTGAATATGCACGTGATTGGTCAAACTCATTTTGGTTTCTTATATACGTATTTAGGTTTGTTTACTGTGAAACTGTTATGCTTAGTAGTGTATCAATTGTATTATTATAATTTATAATCGTGATTAAAACATTAAACAGTAATTATTATATCACGTGGTTCAGCACTGTAATGTTTTGCTGTGAGGTCTCTAATGATCTATGTGCCTATTTTATATACTTTCGAGATTTTCCTTAGCAAATATATTCAGTTATCCACGGGCGCCTACACCACACAGTGAGTTGAAGAATTACTATTTTTGTTTTAAGTTACGAATCTCAAAGAGATTTTTTTTACTAAGATGGAATATGTTTACGTAGGAACGGAATGCTACCATCCCTCGGGTGGCAGCGGGGCAGCCTTCATGCCGAGCTCAGGCGGCGGCGCGCAGCCGACGCCGCAGGCCGGCCTCCGCGCGCAGCCCGCGCCCCCGCAGGCGGCACCGCCAGCTCCACCACAGGACATGACGAAGAACTCCATGGTACCCATTCTACTTTACAAACGTTGTTACACTGTCTATGCCTATCTATTACCAATCACTCGCTTGCATCACAAAACGCAACGAAAGGAATTTATCAAAGATTGTAATTATTATTTTCTTAAAAATGTCCGGTTAGAAAATATTTGTTGAAGCCAAACATTAATAGTTATTTATGTGGCTGGCGCATAATAAGAGGCATTAAACATGAGTGTGGTTTTATGAAACGAGCCGTAGGCGAGTTTCATAATAAGATCACACGAGTGTTTAATGCCTAATTATGTACAGTCACATACATAACTTTATCTACATGCATATAATAAGTTGTCTACAATGTGTTTATTTTTGTGGCAGCAAATTATTGGTCACGGTTGTAGCGGCGTCCCGGATTTCTGGTGGTGTTTCACACATTTTAACATCACTGTCTTCGTCGTCATAAATAATTTTTCAGTGTAAATATTTCACAACGAACTCGATAATATTTAACTTTCAAGTCAACAGTCCAAAAAAGTTGTATGTTTGAAACCACAGAGCACGGACCTCTTTAGTGTGTAACCTATAGGCAACCCTCCAACCTCCTTGTTTGAAACAATTCAAACAAAACTAATGACTGAACTGACATTAGTTTTTTTTTTATTCATAAACCAGGTAAGGTCTTGAGTCGATATCGATTCTCAAATCGATTCTCAGTATTCGACATTTAGAAGAATGTATGGAATATGAATTTTAATGTGAATGAAATTACAAATCGATTAATTCGATAATCGAAGTTAAAGTGTGTTTTTTCTTTTTAACAGAATGTTCGAAATTTAATTGTGATTAAGATATCGGTTGCCGATATCGTAAAGTAAAAATTATGATACACCCACAGATACAGATTTCTTAAAGTAGGCTATTTGCTTACCGCCGCTAAACATATTGTAGACAACTTATGATATGGATGTAGATAAAAGTTATAATAACATTACAACATACCTACACATGTATACATACATCTTCCAAAGTAAAAAAAATCTTGAAACTCTGCCATATCAAATGACGGCACAGGCCCTATACATACATCCACAATCGTATAGCGACTTTAACTGTCTCCAATAGGAATAGGTCGGATCGGAGTTAGATTAGAAGAAAAAATATATACTTATACACCAATCGTCCTTTCGGACCTAACACTAGAATTGTCTGTCTGGGATAGACATATGAGCCGCGCCGTAACCGCCGTCGATAAGTTTAACTGCCGTGAAATCGGCGTAACAAAAGATTTGTTTTTTCATTCATATCTAATAAAAAATCCCTAGTAAAAGAGAGCGCTTATAAAATTTTACCTTCAATTTACTTTATTTTCAAATCAACAAATTAACTATAAAATGCTTCGTAAAATACATGAAAGCAACAAGTCGAAATCAAAATATTTGAGTTGAGAACCAACGAACTGTAAACATTGACAAAGTATAAAATATGGGAAGATGATAAAAGGTAGAGGTTTTCGGAGAGATCGAGATGTTGTAAGGACACTAGTGTACTTTGGTCGCAAAATCCGTTGACAGCTTGTTAGGATATATATGTATTATATTTAATATCCAAGCTATCCTGACATTACACTATCTGCAAGATATCTCATCCCGGAAAATGCAGGTAGATGTTATCTTTCCTAAACAGTTTGCTACCGCAGTGGAATACTCAGTGGAGTAACTCGGCATGTTCCTTGGTTCGTTTGCCTTTTCGTACTTGTCTCAAAAAGAAAGTATGTGTTACCAGTCCTGATTTAAGACGCAGAAGACGCTTAACGAGTATAGAGAGGCTAGAACGGTCGCCGTCAGATATAGAGGATTGGCCAGGGTGTCCACAAACATCTGAGCACGCCTCTATTGACATAGCGTTAAAGTGCACATTTGGATATTTTTGGGCACCGTGGCAGCTCCGATATTTGTGATGGCGACTCTAACCTGAGTACGTTTTTGTGTGTGATCGAATCAGAAATGACTAAAGTCACCGAAGTAGCCCTACAGTACAGATAAAAGCAAGCTGAAGTGTGGTGGTGTACACTTGTACAGGAGGCCACATTGCACACAGAGCTGATGAGTGACTGGGTCAAAAAATGCTCGAAAGGAGACCACGGTGTGGCAAACACAACGTAATCGCACAGTCGGTCCATCTTGTGGATGCGTCCACCCACAAGATGGACTGACTGTGTGTGTTTTAGCAAGGCGCTTAGTATCACCAATGTCGGATATCCGACGCCCTACACTTTAATTATTTACAGTTAGCGTCTACAGTTGAAGTTACAACGGTTATATTGTAAAAAGCATAGGAAAATTCAAAATAGTATAAGGCTATAAAGTCTCGTATCTTAGGCACTGGTCTCACCGCGAGCTACTTAGCTATTAACTATCGGCTTTAAACACGAACAAAAGATACGCACTCCCGTGTAAAAAAAGAGACCCGGCGATACTCGCCCGGCGGTGATAGCTGAAAGCTGGGCGAGTATAGCCGTGTCTCTTTTATTTACACGGTAGTGCACATCTTTTGTTCGTGTTTATAGCCCATAGGTCATAGCTTAGTAGCTCGCGGTGAGACCAGTGCCTTACTTAGGCGACTCGGCAAAGTATACCTACTCGAGAACAATAAAATGAGTTACATACCTTCTTAAATAATGAATGGGAATATTTTATACCAATAAATATCTACACACTTACAGTTACCTACACACAACTAAGAGTAAAATAAGTAAACCAATAATTTTGTTCTTTAGTTTAAGTACATAAAATTCCAGTATTTGATCATCAGTTCACCTGAATCACTCATAATTATGTACTTATCTTTCTGCACAATTACTTCAACCAAACAAACAAAACCGATAAAATAGTTTTACCAAGATTTACAATTTTCGAACACATAATTATGCCGAACATGCCATAGACAAGATAAAAAGAAAAAAAATGCCGGTTCTCAATCACGAAAAATATGGTTGCGTTCAAGAATATCTAAATGTCAAATTATATGATAGAATTATGGTTTTTACCTTTGTTTTGTAATATCTAATTTATTAAAACGCTTTTCAGATTATTTTTTTTCTTATTATTTTAAATCATGAAACAAAAATTACATTATTTTGTAAAAGCTATTTACTACTGCATATGAAAACAAACCTGATAAAGTGATAAATGGACGTTGTACTTAGAAAAAAAAACAGAACTCCTATATTCATTTGATTACCTTTACCTATAGACAAATAGACTTTCTTATCGTTACTCAAATGACGTTAGTTTGGATACCGCTGACAATCATCTAATTGACAGATTTGGGTGCTGGAGTAGAAGAAGATTATTAAGTTATTTGTTGTCTCTTTTACTATATACATAATTATTCTTATTGGTACCATATTTAAAAGGTAGGAATACAATTTGATGTATTTTGAGTGTTTTGTTGAAAGTTATAGGAGGATGGAGTATATACGCGGTTGATTGATATCTCTTAATGACAGTTTTTTCGAAATGAGCCCAGGGGGGTTACCATGACGTACTAATGCGGTTCAGCTTAGGTCGAGAGAAAGGGACAAGGCTATACGAGTCGTATATCACTGTCCCTTTCCCTGAACCTAAACTAAACCGCATAAGTACGTCATAGTAACCCCCCTGGGCTCATTTGTCTGGTCTTAAAATCATTGCATGCCATCGTCGATGATTTTTTCCTCTTAGACAAGAGCACGTTAACCCTTTTGGTCTTGGTGGTCAACTATGTATAACCACCTAGTATAATTACAAACGAATCTTAATATGATTAAATTAGTGTTCATATTTGAGTGACTGGTGACAGATACCCGTGACACAAAGAGTTAAAATACAGAGATTAGCTTGAAACCGGTGGTCACGAGAGAACAATTGTTACAACGCATCCTATTCCTAAATGCCGATATCATGCGTGCCACTCGTATCAACTTTAATTATTAGAAACTGACACGAGTGAACGTTTGCTTAGGAAAGGTGGCCGCTTCGACAAGTTGCAGTAGGTGTTATTTATACAAATAAGGGTTCATCGTATTTTATGGCGCCAATTTTTTATTTTTTTATTTGATAATTTCACCATTTGGTTTGAAGGAGGGGAAACGGGGTTTGAAGGGCCAATGAGCTAAACATGATAGCGAACGTTTCTTACAAAGAATTTTTTTCTTACAATTCTTACTAGCGATTTCCATGCATTTGCCTTGGCACTGCTCAGAGACCATGATGTCCGCTATGAAAACCTAATCCCCAGATAACGCATAAGCATACCAAATGTTCGGAAATACTCGTTGGCATGAGTCGGGCTAGAACCCGTAGCTTCCAGATTAGAAGTTGCAAGCTTTGGCTGTCAATTCTGTCTACGATAAAGTGTTACCCTTTTTGACGCCACGTTAATAGTATTTTATATAATTGTAACAATATACATACATATTTTCTACATATTTTCTGCTTTGCCCGAAGGTTGACTGGTAGAGAATGCCTTGTAGCATTAAGTCCGCCTTTTGTACAATTGTATTTTTCTTTTTGTGCAATAAAGATTAAATAAATAAAATACGAAGGCTATATAACTTGAGTACCGGGTTTAGGTCAAGTTAGTTAGTTTTGCGTAAAGTCAAATTGTAATGGAGTAGATCTGCTACTAAGCATACGAAAGGTTAAGTCATAGGGGTTATTGACGACTATGGTCTATTCGAATTTTAAATTTCAAAAACATCAGCCACAACCCCTTCATGGCATCCGGAAGGCACCAATACTATTTTCTTAAAACAAAAAATATTAATGATGATGTATGATGTTTTCAGACTGGACACAGCTTCGTGGCACCACAGAGCCAGACGCCACAAACTCGGCCGCAGTACCACAACTACCAGTTCCGGCCGGGCCAGCACGGCACCAGGCCGAATGCACACCCTAGGTATTTATATTAAACGCATTCATATTTTTCGTGTCCAGAATGGCCGCCTACAACAACTTATTATGACTTGAATCTTTCGATCAGAGCACCGTAAATTAAATGTAAGACTGAAGGGTTTTTATTTATACCAAAACATGCCTAGAGAATCAGTCTAACCTGTAGCTACATACTCTTTTCATACTGACTTGCTGCTCTTCTGCAATTTTGCCACAATTTTAATTCTTCTGTCAGCCAATACACATTTTTCAACATTGACGGTCATTTTCGAACTACCAAAGAGAAGGACAGCGTTGGTTTTTATTTAGACTTTTCTTTTAGGCTTAGGCTGCGAACATTTCAGCCGTCCCTCGTATACACAAAATATCACAACAGTTTCAGATTTAACGGTCCGTTAATAGTAAGTTCATGATTTCATACAAATGATACAAAACCATGACATACCTAATGGTAAAAAAATGGGTACATTATTTTTTAAGAGCGAAGCAGCTCGTGATTCTGATTCGAATGAGCCCAAACAAGATCACAATGTTTTCGGGATGTTTTTAAAAAGCTCCAGAACGTTTTTAGCATCAACTATGTACAGTCAGTTACAAAGTCATGTATCCACTTTTTCACCTTACTGAGGTTTAGTACATTGTTAGTAGAGGAAACATAAAAAGGATAACCTTGAATGCTTGAAATTTTCACATAATTGTACATAGGTACCTACACCTGCCACCTGCCTTAGCAATTATTTACTAGCTGCATTCCGAACACATTTATCTTAAATACAAGTTTCAGTATTATTTCATTACTACGTCAATAATTATTTTAAATATTGCGAATTAAGTATGAGTCTTTCAATGTACAGCACACAAACAATATATTTGTATGCGGCCACATTATCAAATTGCCATTGTGGCAATCTTTGGGGGAGGTCTATGTTCAGCAGTGGACGTCTTTCGGCTGATATGATGATGAAAGTCGACTAGTTGTAAATGGGAAAAATATGAAAGGTTAAGATTTGATACTGTGACCCACGTAAGAAAGAATATTGAAAAGTAGAACATAATATGTGAGAGTGAGAATGATAATATAAGAAGTTGCCAAAATTGGATTGTAGACGTCATCCTGAACCGATAGGACATGGAACAAACCTTTCATATGAATAAATTAATATTTTGATTTGGTTGGAGTTGATATTATTAATGTTCAGATGCAGCAACCAAGATTTTTCCCTTCGTATTATCACAGAATCGTTCGAATTTATCTTTCTGTGTCAATTATCTTCAGTACAATTGCAACTTCGTCGCAGTCGTTCTTTCACTCATGTATGACAAAATGAATAAGGCAAGAGGTAGAATCATTCATAGTACGAGTATTTGACGATTCGGGAACTTTTCTGTTAACAGTAACATTGCATGGACTTGAACGATTAGTTATAAATAAGTTCTTATTAAATGAGATACTATCACACAGTCAGCAATGTTAAAAGTAAGGTGGAAGTACTAGTACTCGACGCTGTACCAATACTCGTCATCATAGCTTGAGTTGCCAACGAAAAGATAAAATCAAGTATTAGGCCATTTAAACGATGATAAATGTATGTGCCTTTAATGCTTCATAATATCCCAACTTTGAAATAATTAGCATATATCTAAATTATTTGATAATATTAGGAAAGACTGACATTTATTAGGACTGAGTGTTAAGTTCATATTTCAAAGTCCGAATATTTTTATTTATTTATTTTTTATTTTATTTAGTGAGGTTTGCCAACAGGTGAAATACATTGATACTTATTGATACGGAAACTATACATGTAAATTGCTCGTGTATGTGATATTCAAATTTGTACTTAGGTGCAATCTATTGGGACTGCCAGCAAAAGCACCTGACACTTACTCGTTTAATAGAGTGGATGTAGAAAATTTGTATTTTTGAGAAATTTCGATATTCTCACCCTATAAAATATTAACTAATTCATTACCTATTTAACAAAACTTAAAACTCCTCTCCCAAAACACATGACAATACTTTATGTAGATTTACTTTACATATTTGCAAAATATCGTGATTGAAATAAATATTTTCTGTTAACATGTTACGCACTGGTACTTCCACCTTAATTAGTAGTACGTATCAATTTACCTCATCGACTTTATAAAATACGAATACGATAGTCAGGCGATCGGCAAGAGCCTCGATAAATACAAGTAGGTAGCATTCGCGCTGCTATTGATATTTCATACATTTAAACCTTATCAGCGCGTTTAAACAATGCTACGCTTTTATGGATAATTGAACGTATTTGTCAAACCCAGCAACAATGTTGTTTATAAACCTATCTTTCTTTCGCTTAGATTACAATTGTGTAGATGAGGGTTAAATTTTAGATGGGTTACCAGCTCAATACAATTTATTATTTTTGCACCAGGGGGTAGCTTATAAAAACGTAAAGCGGGGGTACGTCCGTTGTTTCTTTTCTGTGTGGCGTCATTTACAAGGGACTATTGTAGTAAAAAACGTTTGAAAGTAAACAATTAACATATATAATGTCGAAATCCCAGGAACCTGTCTCAAACAAACATGAACATAGGCTTGCAATGTAAGTTATGAATTTGAATGGCCTTGTCCTCAAATACATCTGATATTGAACATAAAAATGAATCTCATGACTGAGCCCTTAGTAAAAAACGATTCAACACTTCATGGAAAAAAGTATTTTTAATATTGAGTTGCATGTTTGGCCTGTTTTATCCAGATTTCCAAGGAGGTGTAGTGAAATTCGATTACAAACAGATTCACCAAACAATGTTTAATTTCAAACAAGTTCAAAATGATACTTGAAAGTAGGAGGGCTCAAGTTCACTAAATATCTCACAACTCCGTCGTTCATCAAATAATTTAAAAATGTATTTTCAATCAAATGTGTGTATGCCTGATTATATAGGTTATATTTCTAATACAAGCTGGATATTCTCAAGTCTTGAGTAACATAGTGTATTATTATGCTATGCAACATTGTCTTTGTAAGAGATATCTTATTGTGTGTCTAATTTTTATATTATTTATTTACTTACATTACCTGTTTTTATTTTATAAGTGTTTTTTTTTATTATGTAGGTAAAAATGAATTGTATCAACATGTTTTTGCATGCTGAACATCTACAGCTGGATAAGGCGAACTAATGTGTACAGTACACATATAATATGTAGTAGTTACCTACACAGTGTACTTGATGTATTTCAAATCTTGCCGACTTCTACAAATACTGAATTGTCGTCAATTTTGACCATAGCAAATGTGTCTTGTAGAAAAAACATGCTAATTCGCGACATTGTTCTACTTGATCGGCCATAATTTCTTAAGAAAGATACTTCCCAAATTAACAGATGTATACAATTTAATTTAGCATTGAGATACAATTTCAGTTTGTTTGTTGTTAACTTTTGCTTGTTCAATATGTGTGCATATTTCATTCCGCATACGTTAATCAGTATACTAGATATCTTTATATTACAATCGGATACTTTTGCTTGTTCAATATGTGTGCATATTTCATTCTGCATACGTTAATCAGTATACTAGATATCTTTATATTACAAGGATGGACAAAATTAAACATCGACACGTAATGGTTATCGATGAGTAAATCCTATTGTTATAAATATGCTAACTTTGTAAAATCAGGTAACCAACTCAGAATCAGCCTAGGCTATGTTTTTTCATGTTAATGATTGCCGTTAGAATATTTTTTTATTTTTCGTTATCGTTTTGATGGGTACTAAATACACGGTATAAGAAAAAGTATGTCGTTTGGCAATGCTTTCTTAATACTTGCCTGTAACCTGAGGCACATTATTATTATTTTATTAATGTATTAAGGAATATATATTATTATAGAAATATTATATTAGTATAGGTATATATTATCAAAAACAGATATGTCGATGTTTAATTTAGTCGATCTTTTGTTCCTGCTAGAACAATATCTTAGGTATACTAATCAGCGCAGCAAATTAATCTTTGTATGACACTCGACATAAGATCTTTTGTCGTTGTTATGCTAAGTAAATTTCAGATGTTCGGAACAGTCTTTTCCTTTCGTAAATTTATCTATCTACGTGAATATGAATTCTGACGTTCACGTGAAAAGGGAAGAAGGGAAACACACATCTATAGCTTAAATAATAAATATATATATTGTATGTATTTTGAGTATAATTATTTATGATACAAGTGTTGAAAGCCGGCTTTTTCGCACGAGTATCGGTGACCTTAGAACACGAACGAAAAGAGTACCTATTCAAAGCGGACACGAGATGGGAAAAAGTCTAAATTTCAAACTCGAATAACAAACTAATTCTATCACTTCGTTTTAATCTTAGGCACTCCCTCGATAAGTTCAAACTGGAAGTAAGCTGTTTTGAAAAGACACTCCTCATATTATTTCCGGCTGATGGCATATAATCTACACGAGTGTATGGGTCATTGTCAGATTTAGGTTATCGTCTTTTCGGTGGACATACCTAAAGTTAAGGAATTCCTGTACTAATTTTGGGATAAAACAATGTACGGTACAACTAGGTTCCCCGATCTATCGCCCTATGCAATCAAATCGTAACATAGATTTATAAAAGCTGTTAACTTTTGACCACCGAGTGGACAACTTTTGTTTTTCGGACTGACAATGACCCGTATATCCAAATTGTCCAACAGGCAGCAGCAACCGTTCATCCCGAGCCCGGCGGCGGCGGCGGCTGCGTCGGGCCCGGTAATGTACCACCCCACGCTGGTGTTCCCGCACATGAGCCTGCCGCCGCAGTCCTACCAACAGCCGCGTTCACAAGGGTAACTATGACTTTGGTCTGCGGCCGCTATGGAGTCAATGCTGACAGCTATCCGTTCAGAACATTATCTGAACTCTTACTCAATTTTTGAAACATAATGTCGTGAACTGACTGCTGTCAGAATTGACTGAGAGTATAGCTGCACTTGATCGACATCAATCACTATTTTCTTCATCGTTTTTGTTCGGCAAATTTTAACGCTGTAAGATTGTCGTCTTATTTTGGTTTTGGTCTAGTTTTTGGAGCTAGTTTGCAGTAACTATAAGTGTTTACATTTGTTAGATTAATTCTGGTGCTGTATTTCGACTTGATATGTCGATAATTGAGAAGAAAATAGCGAGAATACTAAACGCCCAATTGCAATAGACCTGCCCTACCTTATTCATAAAGTAGGTAACTTTAGTAACTCCTAACTTAGCAAGCGGCTAAATATTGTTTGTTCTTTCCGTTTCCTGAACATGTGTGTAATACCGAAAGGGACACACAATATTTAGTGACTTATTACGTTAGGAGCCGTTTGTAAATAAGGGGGTAAATGCAATGCGAGGATTGCGAGAGATTTTACATTAGTCTTCGTGAAAAACAGATAATATTTCAAATTAATGGTAGTAAAAAAACCAACGTAATTATTATGATTTATTAATTATTCAAACTTTATCAACACGAGTTTCATGCAACGTTTTTCAACACACTTGCGAGGAAAACTGGAATTCAGTAACACTTTTACTAACTTCATCGGTAGGTTATTACAAAATTACGGACCGTCCCAAATTTACGTTTTTTACATAATGGTCAGTAACGGAACTGGTCAGCAGTACCGTGTGTAATATTACATGAATCAATTGGAGCCACATTTGACTGGTCATAATTTAAAAACGGTTTCACATAAACATACCTAAAAATCGCCGCTTTTTGAAGAGCTGGCTGATAAATACAAACCATCCTCACTTTGGGCAACTTATTCCTTGCTCAAAGCAACACTGAAGATTAAAAACTGCGTTTATATAGAAAATTTCAATAAATAGATTTTTTTCCCTTATTAGTTTATTCATTTCCTCGTACATGTGATTTAAAAACTTTGTATGTATCACAGGCGGAAAAAGGATTACGAACGCGAGTCATAAAACAACTAATAACAGACACTTGTTCGTAATCCTTTGCTTACCTCCCTTGGTAGTACACAATGTACTATAGTTATTTTTTATTTATGATTTGTTTGTTCATCGAGGGTGCACGTAACAAATAGAAAATTGCCTACGTAGTCGAGAGCTAGTATTTGAGTAGGTAAATGATTTACATAATAAAATCCAAATCAGACCTTTGTTTTATTTACTGGTAAGGTGAGTCTGAGCTGGATATTGATTGTCTGATTGTTGATTTTCGTTTCGCATTGGTTAATTATTTTTCTAGTGATCTCTTATCATATATTATTATTCTTTAACCCTTAAATTGGCATTGTACTATAAATAACAAGGCCCATATTTTTCAACCAACTTTTTGTATTTTTTTTTACTTTGCCATTTTAAGGGTTACTAATTAAAATGTAGTTTTTTTTAAAGAAATGTTTGTTTGTTCTTGCGGCTGTTCATCTCAGGAGGTACATACTTATTTTATCTTATTATGGAAACAGTTCTGAAGCTTTTTTTCTTTAAATCTGAAAACTAGAGTCCTTTACAACTCTAGTAGTAAGTGCAACATTGTCAACTTTATTGGAACAATTTCTGTATTTTAGCTTTCTTAGTTACGTATTATTATATTGTATTAATAATATCAAATATGTATTATATTGCATATAAATAAGTCCCACTAAGTTTCATACCAGTAAAAGTAAACTTCGTCTCTGGTCAGTGGTGTAGAGAGGGATAGAACCTATAGTAGGTTTTGCTAATTTAAAAAAATGAGATTCATAAATGCAATTTAACACATTATTTTGATCTATTATTAAATAATTAATTATTAGATTATTTTATTATGTACTTATTTATTTATACAATGACATAAATAACTAAACTTGTAAAAGTTGTCTAATAATAATATCGGTTGGGGTCGTAATACAACGCTGGGCAGTGTTGTAATACGATCCAACTGAACCATAAATTATAATAAACAGTGTAAGTATTGTCAGTATAAAGAATTAAGTACAATACATAATTATACTTATAACTTCAAATTAATATTAATATGTCATGCTCATGCTTAACCGTCATTTATTGTAGAATTTATAATTTCGCATCTAAAGTGTCTGTTATAAAGACAGTCTACACGAGACTGATTTAAACTTCATGGGACCCCCAAACCTCACACTCCGAGAGGTTTTTGACTCCGTGTGTCAAATCACCTTTAAAGTAGGTAATCTTTACTATTTTCCACAGGTACTACCAGTACGTCACACCATACATAAGCTACACGAATCCACCGAACCACACGCCGCCTTGTAAGTTTATAAATCGAATAGGGTAGGTACAGTCACGTCTAATAATATGTATACATTTCGGAACGTATGTCAAATGCATAAGGATCAAAATCGTATACATATTATTAGAGCCGACCGTACAACTTTATGAAGGTGCTTATTTTAAACAGGGTGACAACTGGGTCGTACATTTAATGCCATACGATAAATAAATACTGGATCGTGGAGTAAGATTGAACAGAGTACTGAGCAACTTTTACTATGGAGACCACCAAGAAAACGCGAAAAATTATCTTTTGATTATGAGTTAATTGACCCTTGATTGGGAGTTAAGTATCAAATCATAATAGGCATGATGACTGGCAAGTCAAATCAGCATCTTTTTGAACTGTCACTACGATCACCACTATGGAATTTTATATGAAATACTCAAAAGTGACGTCACGTTGAGTACTGCCAAATGATGTACTCTTTTAAGTTCTTTTCAATTTATTAAATATAAGTTCTGTACAAAAATTAATGCAATCTACATCTTAGTAATAATTTCTTCGTGTATTATGTCGTGCATAATGTAAAATAATTTGTTTTAACTACAGTCATCATCCCTATTTGGAGATTTTTTTGCGATTTCTTGTTTCTCTCCATTGCGAAAGTTGCCCAGCGTGATCGTTCTTAATCTCTGAGTGACTCTGTTCACTCTCGCTTTACGACCCATATGTCACCCTGTACCACTTTAATCAATTCATAGAGCAATAAGAGTTCCAGTGCTGTATTGAAATCTTTGCATTTACTAACGGAACGTTATTATTTCAGATTTCTACCCAAACAATCCACAAGTACCAACGCCGAACTTGCAGTCGAACCCGCCCGGCGGTCGGAACAACCCCACGACACTTATGGGGCCGCAGGCCACGCCGCCCACACCCACGGCGCCGGCGGTGTCGCTACCTCATTCCCAAACACCCAATCACATGCACCAACCAATACCTGGTGAGTAAACAGGCAGACTAACACGCGAGTGATTACAAAGATCTAATTGCAGAATCTAATTGACTACTGGGGGCCGTGACTTCGGTAAATCATAATCTCTTGATCAGCACTCACCTACAGGATGTTTCACCACCCACTTAAAATATATGATACTCTAAATATGAAAGTCATTCTGAGCAACTTTTACTATCAAACTATGGTCTTGAAATTTTTTGAATACAGGGTTGGTCACATAGTAAAAGTTGCTCAGTATGACTTGTATATAATATATGAGGCGTCTAAAGGCCTGGCCACGACATTGGTCAGCCAGCTACCAAATCTGGCTACCAAACGGTACTAAAGGAATATTTGAAAGTTACAGCTGTCTCTTCAAGATATGTGTAATGTTGATTGGCTTGTCGATTGTGGTTGCTGCAACCCGTCTTTAATTAATGTACAAAGTGCTTTTGTTAGTGATATGATAATTATTGCTTACAGGTATACGTCCGACGCAAACGAAACGTAGTCATAGGCTTGCAATCATTGATCCAGTGACTAGTGAGTAAACATTGTTTTTCTGTTAATATTTATTACCTGACTCGCGTGTATTACACATTTATAAACATTCTGTAAACTTTATTTGCAGGGCAAGATATATTGACAGATATGTTATCAAATAATGATAGTCAATATAGTGGTGACTCCAGCGAGCGGCAAACCCCCCAACCAGTAAGTAATTAATCAAACGGGCATTGTACTCCACTAAAGAATATGTTCCAATAACATGTTATTTATTAGCAGGAACCGACACACAGCATCGCTGAACAATTCTCAAGAATGGTCAGTGAGGTGGCTAAACAGCCAACGACATGCGAAAACTCAATGAAGCCAAGTTATAAGAATGTAGATTTGCCTATATCTTCCGCAAGCCCTATGCAACCGCAAATAAATGCAATAAACTCTTTAAATAATAATATAGTAAAGTCTGAGATATTAACTGTTAACGAAAATAAATTAGGACCTGATGTTGCTGCAGTATCTAACGAAACTCCAATAGTATCAGCAATATCAGACAGTCCTGTTATAGTGCCTAAACTGCCGAATGTTAAGCAGCTGCAAAAGACTAGTGATCAGAATATACAGCCTTTAGTAGTAGACAGCAATAAGATTATATCACCAAATAAACAACCACACAAACATAAAACTAAACCAGTCGTGCCTCAAGAAGAAGAACTAAATAAGTCCACAGAGAATATAAGTACTGTAGGCTCTTTCACGTCGGGTGTAGCACCAGCGACGACGACGTCCGGCGCCCTGCCCGCTCCCGCCCCCGCCCCCGCGTCTGCGCCCGTCCTCGCCCCCGCGCCCGCGGCTCCCGCACCCGCGCACGCGCAACCTCTAGCGCCCACTGCCATGCTAGCTCCACAGCCACAAAGGATACGGGAACCTAGGGAACGAAACAGATCGGAAGAAAAAGAAATAGATAAAAACAAGGACAGAGACGTCCAACAAGAAACAGAATCTACGCTTGCCAACAAGCAGCAAAATGGACCTATAAATCTAGGTAAGTGCTTAAGTAATAGGCCTTCTACACTATCGGGTCCAACCGTCAACCGTCGTGATCAAACATTTTTAGTACTCCTTCCACGATCAGGTGGTTGACTCAACTTGTAACTTTGGATGGTTGGCGGTTGGACCTGATCGTGTAGAACGCCTCTAAAGTATCATCAATGAGTTTATACTCAACGCTCAACGCTCGGTGAACGGTTTCGTGGCAACTTGCTCCATAGACAGAATGAGATTTACATGGTTTATTAACGCCCTCAACCCGTGGAGTGGATGGAATTTGGGCGTTGAGAAACGTATATTAGGAAAACGATAAGTATTTCGTACAGTCACCAGCAACAGGTAGTAAGATACTACCTTCAACGAAGGCCGCAAAAATATGTGACATACTTTTATCGTTGATCTAAGGTTATGTTAGACATTTTTGCAACTTTCAATATGTATTTGTGCTAGAATTGTACCCCGTGTTCAATAATTCCGAATACCGTACATAAAAATATCGAATAAAACAAATGAACGAATAGATACTGTAAATATTATTATGTTTTATGAATGACACACTTATATACTATATACACAACAAATGTTTTGGAATAACTCCAGCTATAACTTATTTACCAATCTCAAACGCCTCTGAAACCAAATTAAGGGTTTAATCATCTCGGAGAATATTTAGAAAAACAGTAAGACCATATCTATCTCATGACGGTCCTTCATTTTTTCTATTCCCAATATAGGTATAAGTAGCAGCTCTCGTAAAGCGAGCTAATAGTACATTTCGATGCTAGTGCGGAAGGTATGTCATTACTTGAAGAATGACATTTCCGCGCGTGCATCGAATGACGTTTATCAATACAGTTGCGAAAAAATTAAAAGATGATAAACAAAATACCTAGTTATGAGTTAAAACTTTGACGAACATTTTTGACGGACAGAAGGCGTTTTTTAAAACTTGCATTCATAATTTAAGGGGTAATAGATTTGACGACACGACTGAGCTGTTCCACTTATTCTTTAGACGAATCATTTGATATTATTTTATAAAAAAGTGAACATACCTCTGTCAGAAATATTCTAGAAATTCTAAATGTCTAGTGTTTGTGACCTCATAACTAATGATCAGTGTGATCACTCCAACTTTCGGCTGAACTGTCACGGAGATAATGACAAAATAGTCTTTTTTTTAACATTTTTTTTTCGAACTTGCGTATCTTCTAATCCATAGCAATTACAGCATCAAAACGAAACCACAGCTATGTTACTTTAGTGGGGCTATACCCTACAATATTATATACAATAATATTTATAAAATTGTAGGATATAACCCCACTAAACCACTAATTGGAGTTCGAGGCCAAAGAAACTACGACAGATGCGTTACTGTCAAATCTGTCAGTCTCTTATGTCATTGTCAAATAAAGTTTTCAGGTTTCGACTTTGAGGATTTAGTATGGGGAGACGGTATCGCTATAACTTTCCTAACAAAACATTCTGCCAATTTCCGAGGGGGACGAGGTAGCACACATGTAAACGATCTAACTACAAATGCATTTTTTCTTCTCGTTACTACTCACGCACACTTAAACAATACCACAACACTAAGTTAAATTATCACACTAATATAGTAACATTTCTATGCGGACACAATTTCAAACTATCGACGTAGGTGTAATCGAACCGATTAATATGGCTTTCAAGTGTCTGAAGATTATCGTATCGATATATTTTTCTAAACGTCATAGATTGACGTGCACCTTGGTACTATATATTGTTGTTTTGAGTATTTAAATAAAAGTAAACAAACAATTAGTAACAGTTATTAATTAATCAACCAATTTTAATACAAAACCGCCTGAATGTCTTGCCATTAACCTACTTCAATTGATTATGTTTTCGTTTATCGCGATCTTTGACTACGAAGGCTGTAACTGTAAGGAAAGTCTCGGTCTGTCACGTGCATTTCGAAATCCGTAAATCAATTATAATATTTAATAAATAATATTAATTAGCGGTTGTGAAAGAAAACAATGTATGTACATACGAGTGTACATACCTACGAGTATTATTTATTGTGTTGAAGTAAGAAAGTTTTAGTTAGCTGGGGTAAAACTCACTGAGGCTTAATTGTGAATACTCGTAAGGATACAATTTGAATACAAGTGCGTAGCTGCGTATACATACAAGTTTTTGCAATAAGGCCGGTGATATTGATATTCCTTAGTGATATTTTAGTAAGTACCTAAATACAATTTATAACATAGGTCCAACTAGCGTTAAGTAGCACTCGTAAAAATGAAGTTATTGAATTCGATAAGACTGTATTTTTATTTACTTACTGTGAGAACACTAATATACGTAAACACAAGTGTCCGTACAGTCAAGGGCATTAATATATATACACTTCTCCATACTGATCCCTTACAAATGTGTCTATATATTAATGCACTCGACTGTACCTCGACTATACCTACTCTCGACATTGTGTCATAAAGAGTAACGTTCACATCACTATGTATTTTCGCGCGTAATACGTATTCCAAATAAGCGCAATAAATATTCAACCTTATTGGCTTACATATAAGCTTAACATTAGACCAAGGCAGAGTCTTCTGTCTTACTTGATTCACTAAGTCTGATATTTCCTACAAAATTTAAAGATGGGTAGACCTTATTAACCTTAAATACGAGAATACAATAAATGTCAAACTTTCCCCATCAGTCAAAAATTAAAATACGAATTATGTGCGATATTTTTGGAACCGATTATGCTATCGATTCGCTAGTACTTGATTTTCTTGAACAATTTTATGTAATAAAATGTTGTAATACAAACAAATAAAGGCAAAATATGAAATGGTATCGCATATTTTGTATACATGATGTATTTGAACGAGTTTTGAATCCATACATAGCACATACAGGCATTTTGACGGAGCTTGTTACGGGTACATAACGATTACAAGACTGCGAAGAATCGATTAATGAAATAGTTTTTATAAACAGGTTTGGTCAATGTACAAATTCTTGGCCAAAGTCTTTGGCAGAGGGGAAACGATATGAAGCCGACTCCATTACTAAATCCTCAAAGGGTTTCGACAACCTTTTTGTCATTTTGTTTATTTGTTTAAAATAATTCCTAATAAAAAAATTACATACCTCTGTAATGTGTGTACACCTTTCTGTTTAATATGGCTGTCACAACTAGGATTTTCTTGAAAACACGTAGATACCTAAAAAAATTTATTTTCTCTAAACTAACATTGGTATGACAAAATTTCATTGTAAAGAACTTAAAATGATAAGACTTAAAATAAAGAGCCTATCTTTAAAGCCTATTTTAAAAAAGAAGTTGAATTGCCAGTAAACACAAACGACAGCGTGCCATATTTATTGAGACAGTATGGTTAAATTACTAAATGAGCCCCTGCCTTATTACGGGTTAAAATTATGGGAAAGTTTGGAAATGTAAAATGAAATGGAAGAAAACAAAACGTTAGATCTGTATGATAATTTAGATGGAGAACTATCTAGGATGGAGCACTGCCAAATAAATTTGTAGGTCAAAGGAATTTTACGAATACGAAATGTGAACATAAAACACGTTACAAAGTATTATTCTGCAATTTTCTAAACGTATGCAGAAATAGGGTTTTAATTTATGTGTAGCTAAATTGCTGTACCAAATGTTATTAACACCTGAGGTGATACAAGCGCAATACCAACTTTGATACTAATAATTGCGGAAAATTAAGTTTTTATTAAAATATCTTATATCTACGTGAAAATAAGGAAATAATATTGTGTCAATAAATTAAAGAACTAAAATTACCAATAAATAAGATATCTCAACGTCTGTTTTTAGAAAATAAGTATTTACTATTGTAAAAACGTTTCATTGTTGTGGCAATATTTTCGTAAATTCTTTGGCCTCGAACTCCAATTAGTGGTATAAAGTAACACAGCTGTGGTTTTGTTTTGATGTTACTAAAAGTCACTTATTCCTCGCAAGTGTGTTGAAAACGTCGTATGAAACTCTTGTGCATTGATCAATACCTACACTCTCTGCTATCTTATATGCGCGCTCGCTTACAGCTCGTGCGCACAATACCGCCTCGAGTGTAATGATTATCAACTTCGCACACTTGTATCATATCATAGTTTACTATTTACATGCACAATGGCAAATCACACCACGTGAATGTGGCTTTATAGCGCGTTTTATAATTTAATCGCTGTACAAAATGCATTATGAAGCAAGAACCATGAAATAATAATTCCTATACTGATAAATCTGATAATAATTTAGTACGCTCGACTTACATTATAAAGAAACGTACTCGTAGTTTATCGGGATAAATGTGATGACTGTGATGAGTGCATTTCCTGGCTGGAGCACAACACAATCATGCCCTTTTTTCTGAGAAATTTGCGAGTGTACGGTTTTTAAGATATCCTGCCTACCTAAAATGTAACCCTATTGCTACGTCTTCGTTGTCTCTTTGTATCACAAGAATCCCGATAGCTAGGCAGTTAATTATTTTCACAAATCATGTATTTATGTTGCTACTTTTACAACAAATAATAAAATAAAGTTTTCATCGGGCGGGTGTCCCACATCTCGGTTTTGTTCCCTTTTTTCGTCGATATCAATAATGGTAACATGATGGCACATGAAATATAGAATATCTAGATTTTTTGATATAACACTGGTACACTGATTCCTTTTCGCGCCCTTTAGTTTATTTAAAAGAAATGTATGAAGTTGAAGATCATTTTGTCATGTGATTCATTGAAGTATTTCATAGTTTTAATATGTATTTATGATTACGGCTTGGAGTGTTCAACGAGTGTTCACTGATTCGACAAAATTTAATACAATATTTATAGAGTAATCCTAAAAATATACCTCTATTTCTTGAATATTTCACTTAATAGTACAGTCAACTACAAAGAGATGTATCCACGTTAGTCTTACAAAATGAAGTAAATTTTAATTTGCCATAATAAATTACCCTTGGTTAGTGACATTTCTAGTAGCAATCAAACCTAGCATTATCATCGACCCGTTTAATATACAACAATAATGTATCCCACTATGTTTCCTCTTAATTTATACTTACAAACCTCTTTTATTATCTACCTCTATGTATTGACAAATTTAGGTAAACTCCTAATGTAACAAAGAAATGTAACCAATAAGTTTAAATTCAGAATAGAATTCAAACAAAACATTTTCAAATTTGGAAACAAAAAAGTTTAATAGAAATACCTACTCGGATGAATGCAATAAATTATAAATAAATTTTAGAAAACGTTTTGATGTCCACCGCTAAAAATGTAACCGGAGACTGATTAATTTTTGATACAGAATAATTCGTCAGTGCCCAATTCGCGTATTATCCAAACTTGGATTGAAAACCAGGACGACGTCCACCTAATTACTCGTAAGCTTCCTCCAAAAAGTCCCGACATGAAACCGATTGAAAACTTGTGGAGATTGATGGTGCAGAATTGGAACCCAACAGATATTAAGAACTAAAGAAAATTTAAAAGAACACGTGTTCCAACTATGGGATTACTATAGAGGGGATAACTTCTGCGAAAACTGTGTTCGTTCAATGTCCGATCGATTGCAGTCTGTAATTGATGCTGCCGGTAGTTAATTAGTTAAACAAGATATTGAGTCTTTGGAGACATTATTTTATGTATTTTTTTTGTTAAATTAAGGATAAGATTTTTTGTTGATTTAATTATTTAATAAAAATGCTGGTATAAATAAATAGGTATCTTCCTCTTGCAAACTTTTCCTTGACTTTTCATTCTGTAATTAGTTCGTTGATTGCAGTTTTTGCAATCCAAACGGCAAACGTATTTTCCTAGCTAGCTTCGGCACCTACCGCTGGACAGCAGCAAAGGAACTTTCTCTGTCACTCCAATGACTCTGTAACTCCAGGGTATAATGAGAGTGACTGTGACAAGTTTTTTCGATTTGATGATTTCGGATTTCGCGGTAGTTTTGCCTCTTTGTCACACTTACGTTCGACATTGCAAGTGCGAAAGAGAGGCAAAACATCGTTCGTGGTTCGCAATAGGCCCTCTGGTTATAATTTATAAAGAATATTTGATCCATATGCGACAAGGATTGCTTTGACGTCTGACTGACTGACAACTCACGAAAGCAGTGCAGACTTGTCACTGCATACAACTATCTCAGGTTATGGCAAACTATTCAAAATGGATACATTTCTTTAGAATATTGAAATATCGTCGATTGTAATATGAATTAATGTAACCACCAAAATGACGAAATTGAGTTAAGTATACCGTTTGACTGCAAATTTTCTGCTCTATCGAACGGTGTATATAAGATTTTGATATCCAGAAAAAAATGTCCAATACGTTAACAAAAATTTTGCCATTTTATTAGGTTTCTACGTTTTTTATTAACGTATGTAACGGTTTCAAAGAATGATACACAATATTTTAACGTAAGTACGAATTTATAAGTACAAAACATGTCCTTCCTAATGTAATCACC
Source organism: Thaumatotibia leucotreta (assembly GCA_025490895.1). Lineage (NCBI taxonomy): Eukaryota > Metazoa > Arthropoda > Insecta > Lepidoptera > Tortricidae > Thaumatotibia > Thaumatotibia leucotreta. Next base: position 13,401 of record JALPQI010007903.1, on the reverse strand, counting down.
ATATTTTTATAAATGTCAATGCTGCAAGCGCCATTTGTATTGTATGGCTCATAAGCAATTCGGTTTCAATTTGTGAGTTACACTAAATTACGAAATCCACTTTTGATGATTTTCATTAAATTATTAACGTAACTCCAAATTTTTTGTAAAATATTTAACGTAAGCACCAGCCATTTCCTGAACTACAACTGTGGTCGCTGTTAGTAACTGTGCGTCAAATAGACCTCTCAAAAATAGAACAAACAAGATAAACATCATTTCAATCGGATAATTAACTAAAAAGATACAACATACTTTATAAATGTCAAATTCGTTTTTGGGCCCTCCTGAAAAATCGTCATTTGGTGGTTACATTAATTCATATTACAACTGACGATATGACTTATATTTGTAATAACATATTGTTAGGTAATAAATGAAGGTTGCAGAAGTACTTTCATAGGAAATTTGGTTGGATACATAATAATTGCACTTAAAACGAATCGATAATAGTGTAAGATTTGGTGAATACTGAAAATGTCACAAAGCAAGGGTAAATACTTTTTGCATACTAAAAGTTCCTTCATTTTGTAAGACTAACGTGGATACATCTCTTTGTAGTTGACTGTACATACCTAGACCTGCCACCTGCGACCTGCCTCAGCTATTATTAAATTTACCTACTGGCTGCACTTTGAACACATTTATTTTAAACACCATTTCATTATTAGTTCATAATTATTACGAATTCAAGTATCTTTAAATGTAAACATTTTTTTTAATGTTCCACAGATTGTTTTCTAATTAAACACAAATTTGGAATTATGCGAATGCAGTGTTGCTAAATCGCTGTTTTTTTTTTAAATTTGCCGCCTTTTTCTACTGCCACCTATATTCACAAAACACTCGGTTACATTTTAAGCCACACAAGCCAAAAAAATATTTAAGCCACTCATACAATAGTATTTTATGCAACCGTTGTCGAAGAGAGGTCAAAAAGGCGAGTGGCGTGGGTAACAATTTGAGACAAAGCCAAAAATTGTTATTAAAGACGCCACAAGCATTTTTGACTCTGTTAAACAATGTTGCATACAATACTTTTTCTACGACCATACACTTATTTTAAAATAAAAAAATGATAAATATGAAATTTGAGAAATATTCTTAGTCAAACACAATTTTATAAATTATCAAGGTCGGACGGGAGACGTCAAAATTAAAAAGAAAGCTCTTCTTCTATAGTTTACTGTTCATCAGAAATGACATTTAAAATTAGGTTGGCAACCATGTATTTCATTACGTCTTTTATTTATGAGGCGTCTTAAAATCTAAAAACGCACTGCGTGTATAAATGCCCGTATGCGTTTATAGGGAATAGACAATATAAGACTCGTCTTGATATTTAAAAGGTAGGGGTTGTTTAAAGGTGTGTTCACGACCCTGTAAATGACAAATAAAAGTACGGGAGTAGAAAAAGAACGCCATTTTATCTAGCTAAGAGAGTAAAGAGAGAGGTAGACGTCCTGTGGCCCTACCGTGAAAATGAAATTCTTAATTTCGAGGATTTGTCCAATGACGCCTTCGTTGAGTAACAGAAAAGTCCTCGAAATTCACGAATTTCAATTTTCGCGATAGTAGGCCTGTAGCCGTACCATGAACTGCCGCCGCGTTATTAATCCTGATTCACCAACTTTCTATCGGAGATCTATTGCTACCTATAACGATAGAGGACAGGAATTTTACCTGTCTTTTGTTGAAATCTGTTCTGTTGTTTAAGTAAGGCTTTCTTAACCTTTTTCTTGAAGGCTTTTTATTTCTTTATTGTTGTAATAGTAATAGCATACCTTTAGAAACGAGATTAAACAAAGAACATTCTATTATACAATAGCTGCGGCCCTACCGGAAACTCTGGAGTTCGCAAATTTCGGGGATTTGTCTCTGTCACTCAATGACGCCTTCGTTGGTGAGACAGAGACAAATCCCCGAAAATTGCGGACTTCGGAGTTCGCGGTAGGCAACAACTGTAAGTAAGTAGTATTGTTCTACGTGCCCGGTTAATATTTTTTATTTATAGGTGGACGTTTAGAGTTCTCCGAAATGGGTACTTATTTTATTATACACGGTGCTCGTGAGCATTCCGAAAAAGGGTTTAGCAGCCTTACCGAACAAGAGGTGCCTTTCCCCACGGATGAGGTCAATATTTTAGGTGGTGTACTAGCAGGACCTAAGAATACTCCATGCTTAATATCAGCTCTAGATCTTCTTTTGTTTCAGAGTTATTCAAGATAATGTAAAATATACAGGGTGTCGTTGAAAGTGGCATATTTCGAGAACTGTTCAAGTTAGATCAACCAAACAAAATTGTGTTTGATAACAATAAAATAAACTACACAATGCATATTTTTAACCTGCATCTTGTCCTTATTTTTCATAATAAAAAACAGAGTTCTTGTTTTTATTCCATATTTTTTTTTATTTCACGCGGAGGTACACCTACAAAAAAAATATCCATACAGCCACTAATGTCCACTGTATACATAAATAAAAATATTCCCGTTAATCATCGTGCGTCATGCTAAAAAAAAATAAAAATATTTCAGAAGTAGTCGTTACTGGCATACAAATAAAGTACCAGTGCAGTGTGAACATAAGTTAGTGTGTAGGTATACAATCTCTCGACACTTACCGCACAAAATATCATTGACGTCAATTGACTTATTAGTAGGCTTGGGACTTTTGGATGCTCGCTATGGTTCTGGCATCCGTGGAGTCGCCATTATGTTAAAATAAATTTTCGAAGTCAAAGTCAAAGCCTGGAATGAAATCATATTAGATGTCATGATCTATACGTATTAATACCTAACAATACATAATAATAGTCGTGAAATTATCCATTTTAAAATTTTATTACAAACTGCGTAAACGATCTTTCATCTGAACTGACAACTTATTACTCAAGTGTTTATTTTTATTTGAAATGGATGTCAGTAGTCTGTCAAACAAAACACAAGTATCAAAGAGGATGCATAGTAAAGTAAATCGTAGGTATGTATAATAGTATATGTATATTATGCATATCGCGTCAACTGTGAACTTTGACACGTGTGTGTAATAGATTTGTGATAAAATTAATTGTTATGTATTAATATGTATTATTAGGTATTAATACGTATAGCTCATGACATCTATTATGATTTAATTCCAGGCTTTGACTTTGACTTCGAAAATTTATTTTAACATAATGGCGACTCCACGGATGCCAGAACCATACCGAGCATCCAAAAGTCCCAAGCCTAATGATGTCCTACTGCTGGGCAATGGCCTCACCCTTGGATCTTCACAACTCCTTATTCAACGACAACAACATATACCTGACCATAAGGTGAAATCTGCGATTTTTTTCATAGCACATTCAACCCTACTAACCCCGTACAAAGTGCTATCTGTGATGACAAAACAACTGCAGATTGTTGCACAACCGCACCTTATACGTTGTTGTAGTCTTATTTTGTGTGAATCGCGGGTAATTGTTGATGAATGCGTCCATGTTGTCGCTCCGTCTCCGCCCAGGCCTGCCCTGTCCTCACCTAGCTTGCAGCATCCATTTAGTGGCTATATCAGCATAAGGTCAAAACCCAGACAGTGGAAAAAAATGCACTCTTCACTAGTGCTTAATTACCCTTAATTGCATAATGATGTAAATATCCATCATGTATTCTTGACTCTATTGACAACATGTCAAAATTCAAATTTGAATACATCTTTGTCAAAGTCATGCATTTAAGGGTTTCTATCGACATGCATACAAACATAATTTGGGTAAATATGAACAAAACTGTATTCCAAAATAGTACGCGCTTGCAATTGGAATTCTAGTGCTTCATTCTTAGAATTCAAATTACGACAAGATATTGTCTAAAGATGCAGTGTTATTCATGATAAGCGTAACTAATCAACTTATTTATTATGAACACGTAAACGTCCCACTTTCCTTATAAAATCAATAGAATCTGCCCCCATTTTGTAATTGTCTATATAGGGTGTTCGTTTCGTTATGCTTTAAATTAGACAGGTTACTTGGGACATTAATAGAAGTTGTCTGGTATACTATAGGCTTTTGGAAAATTCAATAATTTTTTTTTTGTTTTCTTATAATTAGGCTTGGGACTTTTGGATGCTCGGTATGGTTCTGGCATCCGTGGAGTCGCCATTATGTTAAAATAAATTTTCGAAGTCAAAGTCAAAGCCTGGAATTAAATCATAATAGATGTCATGAGCTATACGTATTAATACCTAATAATACATATTAATACATAACAATTAATTTTATCACAAATCTATTACACACACGTGTCAAAGTTCACAGTTGACGCGATATGCATAATATACATATACTATTATACATACCTACGATTTACTTTACTATGCATCCTCTTTGATACTTGTGTTTTGTTTGACAGACTACTGACATCCATTTCAAATAAAAATAAACACTTGAGTAATAAGTTGTCAGTTCAGATGAAAGATCGTTTACGCAGTTTGTAATAAAATTTTAAAATGGATAATTTCACGACTATTATTATGTATTGTTAGGTATTAATACGTATAGATCATGACATCTAATATGATTTCATTCCAGGCTTTGACTTTGACTTCGAAAATTTATTTTAACATAATGGCGACTCCACGGATGCCAGAACCATAGCGAGCATCCAAAAGTCCCAAGCCTACTTATTAGTACATTTGCTATACAGGGTGGTCCAAACCTTGACGTCAAAAAATTTTTTTTAGGTTCTCTACGTCATGGGCTATCAGAATATACCCCATGTATGTTAGCCGATTTTTTGTAGTTTTCGAGTTATGAATTTTTGAAAAAAATTTTTAGAGAAATACTGGAATGAAGAAATTTATTGATAAAAAAAACTTTTGGGTTTTTTAAATATTTTCTTTTTGTGAAAGTATTACTACAAATAAAGCACTTACTGACAAAAAAATTAGCGTCCTCACTTTGATACAAGTAGGATAAAAAATACCAAATTCAAAATTTTACGTTAAAAACTCATCAAAATAGCATTAATGTTGGTAAATAAAAAAATAAAACATATCCCAAGGATTTTTGGTAATCTAAAGACTGCCCTAGACCTTAAACCTTCCTAAAAGCAAAAAAAAGTGATACTTAATGATGAGGATTTTTCGGAGTAGTCGGTCAATAAACTTAAAAAAAAGCTTCTAAATTTTTTATTTAAAAATAAAGTAAAATTTCGTCTGTTTTGTTGTTCTCATCAATAAACAAAAATAGAAAATACATGAAAACTCAATTTGTGTACTTATTCAAGTATTTTTTTACTACTTTAAAATTTTAAGCTTTTTTGAGTTTATTTGACCGACTACTCCGAAAAATCCTCATCATTAAGTATGACTTTTTTTTTTGCTTTTACGAAGGCTCAAGGCGGTCTTTAGAATACTAAAATCCCTTGGGATATGTTTTATTTTTTATTTACGTAAATTAATGCTATTTTGATGCGTTTTTAGCGTAAAATGTTGAATTTGGTATTTTTTTATCCTACTTGTATCGAACTGAGGACGCTAATTTTTTTGTCAGTAAATGCTTTATTACAAAAAGAAACTAGTTAAAAAACCCAATAGTTTTATTTTTATTAATAAATTCATTCATTCCAGAATTTCTCAAAAAAAATTTTCAAAAATTAATAACTTGAAAACTACAAAAAATCGGCTAAAATACATGGGGTATATTCTGATAGCGCATAACGTGAGGAATCTAAAAAAAATTTTTTGACGTCAAGGTTTGGACCACCCTGTATAAAAGAGAGATAAACATTTGACACATAGTATTGTTTTCGACATTTAATTTGTTGCATTTTCTGTTGGAAAATGGAAAACATTAAGTGTAAGCCTTGTGAAAAAAACGTTAAAAAATATATGTGGAAAGAAAAAATGCATACAAAATTGACAAGAGGCTGATTTATATAGCAAATGCACTAATAAGTCAATTTACGTCAATGATATTTTGTGCGGTAAGTGTCAAGAGATTGTATACCTACATACTAACTTATGTTCACACTGCACTGGTACTGTATTTGTATGCCAGTAACGACTACTTCTGAAATATTTTTATTTTTTTTGGCATGACGCACGATGATTTACGGAAATATTTTTATTTATGTATACAGTGGACATTAGTGGCTATGTATGCATATTTTTTTGTAGGTGTACCTCCGCGTGAAATAAAAAAAAATATGGAAAAAAAAAACAAGAACTCTTTTTTTATTATGAAAAATAAGGACAAGATGCAGGTTAAAAATATGCATTTTGTAGTTTATTTTATTGTTATCAAACACAATTTTGTTTGGTTGATCTAACTTGAACAGTTCTCGAAATATGCCACTTTCAACGACACCCTGTATATTTTACATTATCTTGAATAACTCTGAAACAAAAGAAGATCTAGAGCTGATATTAAGCATGGAGTATTCTTAGGTCCTGCTAGTACGCCACCTAAAATATTGACCTCATCCGTGGGGAAAGGCACCTCTTGTTCGGTAAGGCTGCTAAACCCTTTCCTGGGTTCGGCTCGGTTCCAGTAATAATTAACCTTTTTTCGAAATAAGTTTTTCGACGTAACTCGTCATAAAACTTCTTTTTGATTACAATGTGTTTTAATATTGCCACACCTTTTCAACAAATAAGAATAAGAAAGATAAGAATAGACTTGACGAAAAAACCTTTCCCTAAAAAAAATCATTTCAAAAATTAATTTTAACAAATTGTTGCTATGATAAAAGTATTTGAAATGTTAAAAAGTATTGAAAAAGTCTAAAAAAAGGATTTGTTTGTGGAATTTTGACATTAGGTCTCATAATATTTTTTGTTTATTTTGATGTCTAGAATGCATAGTTAAAATCCTTCGCAATGCTCGCGAGCACCGTGTATATTTATTTGTTATTCATCGATGTTTTGGAAGTATAAGGAGATTTAAAAATAACTCTATTCCCGAATAAAAGATTGTCAGTCACAACGAAATCCAGCTCAACAAAAGAGTTCGATGTCTAAATTATTCGATTTTTTTATAAGGCGGCCACTAGATCTACAATAACATTGTACAATACTTTTTAAAGGCGCTCTGAATCAATGTTTTAACCCTAACGGTCAATAATATTTAACAATTTTCAATATTGTGCAATATAATAATTGATCATTGACGCCTAAGGCTGGGCTTTTTTTCTTCTTAGTGTCCATGCGTAGGAAAACTACCGTCTTGGATCGAACAATCATAATTTTGATAATAGAAAAGTCCCCTCCTGCCTTCGGTCGTGTTTTAAAACATCGCCGCTTAATTGTTTCGATATTCATGTTTTTCGCACTTGTGTCGTGATGTACTATTTATTCCCTACGCATGCACGTACTGGCCGTACGTAAATAAGCACAGAATTAGTACATTGTGTATTAAGGGCGGTAAATAAGAATTTGTGAACGAGTGTGAAAGTCACACGAGTTCATAATTTTTGTACCCCCCGTGGTACACACAACTAGCGTTGAAAATTTCCGGATTTTATCCCGATTCTTTCCAAATAGCTCGTTTTTTTCTGGATTTTTTCGAAAAAATCAATGAAAGTTTCCACTATAATTTTCAACTCTAAACCAATGCGAATTAGATCTAATTTTCATTTTTACCAGGATAACGCGATGTCATCGAAGAATAGTCAATTGAAATAGATGGAAGAAGGAGTGACAGTGACAGTGACATTGATTATTTCTGTAAAAACCTGAAAAAGCGGTAAAATACAAAATTTTCATATATTCCCGAAAAAACCATTTGATTTTATCCGGCATTTTCAACGCTGCACACAACACAATGTTTTTCATCACACCTGTGAGGTAAAAATAGTACATTGTGCATCAAGGGAGGTAAGTACGCTTACCGACCGTGATGCATATAATGTTTTTCACCACACTTGCCAACAAAAAAATAAGTTTTAAGACAAAATTTTATTATAAATAAATAAATAATAAATATCTTGGGACATCTTACACGAATCGACCTAGTCCCACGGTAAGCTCAATTAAGGCTTGTGATGTGGGTACTGGGTACCAGGCGACGATATACAGGGTGGTCCAAACCTTGATATCAAAAAATTTTTTTTAGATTCCTCACGTCATGAGCTATCAGAATATGTATGTTAGCCGATTTTTTGTAGTTATCGAGTTATGAATTTTTGAAAATTTTTTTTTGAGAAATTCTTCAATGAAGAAATTTATTGACAAAAAAAAACTAATGGGTTTTTTAATATTTTCTTTTTGTAAGAGTATTACTACAAATAAAGCATTTACTGACAAAAAAAATAGCGTCCTCACTTTGATACAAGTAGGATAAAAAATACAAAATACAAAATACAAAAATTTACGTTAAAAACGCATCGAAATAGCATTAATGTACGTAAATAAAAGAAATAAAACATATCCGAAGGATTTTTGGTAATCTAAAGACTGCCCTAGACCTTAAACCTTCGTAAAAGCAAAAAAAAAGTGATACTTAATGATGAGGATTTTTCAGAGTAGTCGGTCAAATAAACTTAAAAAAAACTCCTAAATTTTTAATTTAAAAATAAAGTAAAATTTCGTCTGTTTTGTTGTTCTTATCAATAAACAAAGACAGAAAATACCACGAAAACTCAATTTGTGTAGTTATTCAAGTAATTTTTTACTACTTTCAAATTTTAAGTTTTTTTATTTTTATTTGACCGACTACTCTGAAAAATCCTCATCATTAAGTATCACTTTTTTTTGCTTTTACGAAGGCTCAAGGTCTAGGGCGGTCTTTAGAATACGAAAATTCCTTGGGATATGTTTTATTGTTTTATTTACGTACATTAATGCTATTTTGATGCCTTTTTAGCGTAAAATTTTGAATTTGGTATGTTATTATCCTACTTGTATTAAAGTGAGGACGCTCATTTTTTTGTCAGTAAATGCTTTATTTGGAGTAATACTTTTACAAAAGGAAACTAGTTAAAAAACCCAATAGTATTTTTTTTATTAATAAATTCCTTCATTCCAGAATTTCTCAAAAAAAAATTTTTTTTTAATTCATAACTCGAAAACTACAAGAAATCGGCTAACATACAAGGGGTATATTCTGATAGCTCATGACGTGAGGAATCTAAAAAAAAATTTTTAACGTCAATTTTTGGACCACCCTGTAATGGTTAGATACATATACACGGTGGAATTTAATCGGTGAACAGGAACCCATTTTTCTAATTCAGTAATCGATGGCGGTCACGTTTATGTAGTACTTAAGTGGAACCAAGTTTTTTTTTTAGCATAACAAATTTTTATGTTGAAATTAAACTTTAATTAAAATTTATTTTCAACCTACTAATGGTTTAGTCTGAAAAGTTTAATACCTCTTTTCAAACTATCAGCCATGCATCGCTCTTATTTTACATAGGAATAGAGTCTATCGCAAAAATTAAAGCATGTGAGTGGTTATTGCTCATTTATGTTTTAAGTTTCTATGCCTGATAGTTTGAAAAGAGGTATTAAACTTTAATTTCAATAAATTTTAATTTCAACATAAAAAAAAATTATGCTAAAAAAAAAACTTGGTTCCACTTAAGTACTACATAAACGTGACCGCCATCGATTACTGAATTAGAAAAATGGGTTCCTGTTCACCGATTAAATTCCACCGTGTAGATACTTAAATACATAGACAGCAATGACCAAGGAACAAACATTTGTGATAAATAAATACACAAAGAATGCCCTCGCCGGGATTCGAACCCGGAACCTCCAGCTTCGTAGGCAGGGTCACTACCAACTAGGCTACGGAGGCTGACAAAATTATTAAATGACGTACTGACATTTCTATTACTCCCTAGGGAATTTCACTTTTCTATTACTCCCGCTACGCACGCAAGCAATGGCACGCTTAGAGCCTTAGACAGCAAATGTGATGAAAAAGTAAATAAAACAATAATATTTTCTCAAAACTACTCTAAAATGGTCTAAATCATTCCTCAAAATCAGGGATGAAATCTCGTCGCGCTAGTGCGTCGTAATGTTGTACATGTATGAAAATTCTTGACCGCCCTAGGGTGTAATGACGCATCTACGGCGCGCATCGTTGCAGCGCATTGGCGCACTTACCGAACAGGTGTGATGAAAAATATATAAACTGTCTTACAACATCTGGCAGGAGAAAAAGGCAGCAAATTCGGCATTCGGTTGCTAGTGAAGTATAAATAATCAGTACTAAATTAAAAATAATAAAAACCCGTCCTTAACCGATTTCTCCAGATCCTGACTTGGTGCCAACGGGACTATAGAAATTTGTTTTCTCCAATATGCTCGGAAATGTTCGCATTAATGTAGCAAAAACGAAACGCGAAGTACCTTCTTATGTACCAGCTCAAATTAAAAAAAAAGATTTTCATTATTGTACAGTTTTTGCGGCCGCGAAATTGTACTAAAATCCATTAATGTATTGTTTTTTACTTCTTAAGAACTACTTTTGGACTTTGAAAAAAATGCATACAGCCAAATTCTAAAGCCACGACCAAACGCCTGGGTCCCGTTTTATAAAGTTACAAGTTACAATTTTACAGGCGTTTACTGGCAACACTTGCCCCGTTTTTTACAATTTGCGTTTTATAAAAGTACTATGTTACAATTTTACAAGTTACGGGTACAAGTGCCTGTAGCTAAGCCATAGACAAAAATACAGGAGTTTAATAGTTTTAAACTCGTAATCGAACAAGTGTTTTATAAAAATATTGTAAATAACAAGTGTAGGTGTGGTAGACTTGTAACAAAAACTGACGTACGTCTTGAGTCCTGTAACCGCAACTACAAGTGCAATTTTCCCAGATATTTCGTGTGCTACAGACGTTTGCTCGTAATACTGTTGAAATTATTCGCTTTCTGAGAGATTCTTCATAGTTTTGGCCAACTACCACGAACTCCGAAAACCGCAAACGACGATTTGTCTTTGTCACTTCTAACAAGGCGATATTAGAGTGAAAGAGAAAAATAATCGAAATTTGCGGATTTCCGAGTTTGCGGTAGGGCCGCTGACTATGACTACACTTTTTTACTTATGTCTGGAGCATAAGGTCTAAAGTTGTATACATTATTATATTTATTCCCTTGACTGTACCCCGATAGCGTTGACCGAGACTGTTTCAGCTCCTAATAAATTTGGACTTTCGGAGTCGGACACCGTACGACTTCAAAGAGCGAATGAACTCCACACAAATTTAGAACATCTCTCTCATCGTTTTATTTTCGCTAATTTCGAGGATTTGTCTCTGTCACTTTAATGAAGCCTTCGTTGGAGTTACGGCGAAAAATCTTCGAAATTTACAAATTTTGAATTTCGCGGTAGAAGGGCTGATTTTCCATCCAAATAAACATATATAATCTGTGGATACGATTATTTATGTCAGTTTTTATTTTTAATTAGTGATGTCCGTCACGCCTGTAGATGTTACTTGTAATCGAGATTTACCATGGTTCATTACAATTGTAAATTTTTGTGTGTATTTATAAAACACCTGTAATAGTTCATAGTGCATTACAGGTTCCTGTAACCTGTACACTTGTAACCTGTATCTTGTAACTTTATAAAACGGGACCCTGGTCTGGATAGAGCGAGAGACGGCGATCAAATCTATGGCCGTCTCGTTCTATCATGAGTTACAAACGCCTCGGTGTGTCAGGTCGTGTAGGTACGGTTTAATGAAACCATAGATATCGTTACTATTTTTTATGAACGACCATGCATTAAAAAAAAGTTTAGGCGGGAATCATAAGAGATTTTTTCTTTTCAATTGTTATTATAAAAATATTTTGTTTTATTTCCTTGCATGTTTGGAGAAAAGTCCTATATGTGCCTCGGACGGAAATAGAATTTCGTGGATTCGTATGTAATTGTCGGCCTCAGCTTCGCTTCGTCCGACAAAAAATACTCATCCACGAAATTCGCTTTCCCGGCCTCTGCAATAATGTACTATTTGAAGTCAGTTAAAAAAGGAATTCTGGAAATCGGTTGGCGTCATATTGAGTTACTCGTCCATTTGTCGTGCACATTGTTTAATGCAAATTTTAGACTGGCATGGATGCCATTGTCAGAACTGGACCGCTTAAAATGGGACCAATCGGTGAGCATCCGCTTGCAAATAAAAAAGAATCATCGAAATCGATTCACCCAGTCAGAAGTTCTGGCGTAACACATAAAAAAAACATATAGGTAGTCGAATTGAGAAGTTCCTCTTTTTGATGAAGTCGGTTGAAAAACAATAAATGAAATTGGCGTTCTACCGCGAAAATCGAAATTTGCAAATTTTGTGGATTTTTCTCTGTCACTCCAACGAAGACGTCATTAGAGTGAGAGAGACAAATCCTCGAAATATGCGGATTTCGAAGTTCGCGGTAGTCCGCAGATCTTGTCTCTGAGGTCACTCTGTAAAACATATAATACTAAATTTAAAAAAAATAAGTGGACATAAAGCAGTTATACGTACTCTATTTCACAAATTGAATGGCAACATAAATTACGTTTTGTGACGAACCACAGAATTTGGTACGAGTCGATGTTCGCGGTAGTATACTATAATTCTAAAAGTGCGGAACTTCCGAATGTGAAAGTCTTTATTTTTCATTATTTGAACTTAACATTTAATCTTTACATTTTGAATATTAAGAAAAACAATTTTTTTTTCGATGTTGCCACATTAAAAATGTAATCGATTACCGGTTCGTACTTGCGCACAACACTAGCTGATCTTGGTCGACTGTCCGCATGGAATATTCCAATATGGCGGCCTTTACTTCACAATCACTTGGAGCATGGCTACGTTAAAATTATAGAACTTTATTACTCTTGAGTTTTACACAATAGTTCTCGTAAATCAGCATTTTATAGAATACAATTTTAAATTAAGTCATAATCATAAGTAAGGTTGTTGAAGTGAAATAAGTGTTAAAAGTCGGACATTTTTTAGATCCTTGAGTGACCTTTTGGATAGACTTTCTTTTTACCATATTGCTACGTACGAATACGTAGACATCTGTGCCGTTCAAAGTTTTTTGGTGGTTTCCTGGACTGTGATATAATTTAGTTATCAGTGCCACATTTAAGTCTGATCTTCAGGTACTACGAGTGTAAGAACTCCCACGTGGAAATACCTCACGTCTCTATTTATAGATTCGAACTTGGTTCATTATAAAAGTGGTAGGCTAGAAGTGATTCGTTTAAAATCTTTATTTTAGTTATACTCCTAGCTCCGGATATTTACTTTGTTAATTATATGACGTGACCGTACGACTGCATTATCCTTTTTATTGAACTTTGTGTTGGCAGTGTTACCTCATCAGCATATTTTAACTCTACAACTGTCT
>JALPQI010007902.1:0-38089 GCA_025490895.1 Thaumatotibia leucotreta | reverse complement strand
AGCTCTTTCGTTTCGTTTTATAGTTATACAAAGTGATCATAGATCCGATAGAGACATACATACATACAGGGTGTTACATACATAATTATACAGGGTGAAAATGAGTATACAGACGAACTTGAAGCGTGAAGAGTGTACCTAGTTATTCCTGACAGAGTTGGGTTATACTCGTTTCTGACTAATTCGCATACGTTGAATACAATTTTCGGGTCCATTATGAGATCCAAGATGGCAGCAACTTATTTTTGCAATTTTCATCATTATACTCGTTTCTGACTAATTCGCATAGGTACGTGGAATACGATTTTCGGGTCCATTCTAAGATCCAAGATGGCGGGAACTTTTTTTTGTAATTTTCATCATTATACTTTTTTCTGACTAATTCGCATACGTGGAATACGATTTTCGGGTCCATTCTGAGATCTAAGATGGCAGGTACTTTTTTTTGCAATTTTCATCATTATACTCGTTTCTGACTAATTCGCATACGTTGAATACAATTTTCGGGTCCATTATGAGATCCATGATGGCGGCAACTTATTTTTGCAATTTTCATCTTTATACTCGTTTCTGACTAATTCGCATGCGTGGAATACGATTTTCGGGTCCATTCTAAGATTCAAGATGGCGGGAACTTTTTATTTTGCAATTTTCATCATTATACTCGTTTCCGACTAATTCGCATACGTGGAATACGATTTCCGGGTCCATTCTAAAATCCAAGATGGCGGGAACTTTTTTTTGCAATTTTCATCATTGTACTCGTTTCTCAATCAATCAAAAAAATCAAAAATCTTTATTGCAGTACAACACAATTTGTTAATAATATTAGGCGATGAAGCCACCCGGTAAGCAAAAAAATGCCTGTGTTGGGTGGCGCCGCTCTTCCTTCAGGTTAACAGTAGGTACTTATGCTGTGCTTAAACTTAGTGTACAAGATTACAAATAAACTATTTATTCTACTAAGGTAATTTGAATAGTAGTCGATGAATACAGATTTAAATTTAAAATATTTACTTATGTGATTAACTAAATTAAATTAAACTAAATTCTCTCATTGTGTGTATGTGTGTGTGTGTGTGTGTGTGTGTGTGTGTGTGTGTGTGTGTGGATGTGTGTATACATTTTTAGAAAGGAATATTATTGTAACAAACTCTCTGTCTCATCATAGGTTATAGTCTTCAGCCAATTTGTAACTTCTCTCTTGCAGTCAAAATAATGTTTCGGGTATATGTCAAGTTTTTTATTTACTTTGTTAAACACAAGGGAAGACTTTATGCGAAATTGTCTTCGAGCAAATGAAGTCTTTTTTTTTATATTATCCACTGCAACTGTTTTGTTTCTTTTGTTATTATAATTAGGGCAATAGGGTAATATTTTATGTTTTTTTAATGTGGCATGTAAAATGTACAATTTTCGGACTGTTAGCAAGTCACTAGTTCGATAGAGTTGGTCAGTAGGAAATCTATTTTTTTTATAATACATAGTTTTAATTAGTGCACGCTGGGCGCGTTCAAGGTCAATAAAACGACTCTTTGCCGCTCCGCCCCAGACTGCGATACAGTATATGAGGACCGATTGGACCAGGGATATGTATATTTCGTTTAGTACATTACGTGATTTTGACTTATTGTTTTTCCCTGGTACAATGTGCCTTAACGTTCTGAAAACGTTTCTACTTCGCATACGTGTAATACGATTTCCGGGTCCATTCTAAGATCCAAGATGGCGGCTACTTTTTTGTAAATTTCATCATTATACTCGTTTCTGACTAATTCGCATACTTGCAATACGATTTCCAGGTCCATTCTGAGATCCAAGATGGCGGGAACATTTTTCTTGCAATTTTCATCATTATACTCGTTTCTGACTAATTCACATACGATTTTGGGTTCCATTCTGAGATCCAAGATGGCGGGAACTTTTTTTTGTAATTTTTATCATTGTACTTGTTTTCGACTAATTTACAAACGTGGAACCCGAATTTAGGGCGAATTTAAGATCTAAGGTTATTTACGTATATGTATTGGAAATGGAGTATCTTTAATGATAAAAACTGCCCAAAAGTACATCAATTGTAAGATACAAAATGGCGGCACCTTTTTTGAACTTTTGTGCAGTTTTTTTTTTCATTATAGGTACTGCATTTCCGCTACTCATAAGAACATGCTAAATATAAAAACTCTTGGATATTAAATTAACCCCAAATTAGGGTTCCACGTTTATAAATTAGTCGAAATCGAGTACATTGACAAATATTACAAAAAAAATTATCGCCATCTTGGATCTTAGAATGGACCTGAAAATCGTATTCTACGTATGCGAATTAGTCGGAAACGAGTATAATGACGAAAATTGCAAAAAAAAGTTCCCGCCATCTTGGATCTTAGAATGGACCCAAAAATGATATTCCACGTATGCGAATTAGTCAGAAACGAGTAGGTATAATGATGAAAATTGCAAAAAAAGTTCCCGCCATCTTGGATTTTAGAATGGACTCGGAAATCGTATTCCACTTATGCGAATTAGTCGGAAACGAGTATAATGATGAAAATTGCAAAAAAAAAGTTCCCGCTATCTTGGATTTTAGAATAGACCCGGAAATCGTATTCCATGTATGCGAATTAGTCGGAAACGAGTATAATGATGAAAATTGCAAAATAAAAGTTCCCGCCATCTTGAATCTTAGAATGGACCCGAAAATCGTATTCCACGTATGCGAATTAGTCGGAAACGAGTATAATGATGAAAATTGCAAAATAAAAAGTTCCCGCCATCTTGGATCTTAGAATGGACCCGGAAATCGTATTACACGTATGCGAATTAGTCAGAAACGAGTATAATAATAAAATTTACAAAAAAAAAGTAGCCACCAACTTGGATCTTAGAATGGACCCGGAAATCGTATTACACGTAGAGTTAGTTGTGGAACATTGACACAAACGGACACAATGAAACTTTGCGATATCTCGGAAACCTGACCTTAACGGCTAGCCCCGTCTATCAAACAAGGACGAGCTTAGGGACCCTCCACAACTCCCCAGGGTGCGAGCGACGATCGCAGAAGGAGCACGTCGCTACATGCTTTAAAGCGAATTGAACCAGGAAAAGTAACAATTTTTATTTATATTTCGTATTTTTTTGTAAGAATACAGAGAATTGTTTGGTAGTATTTATATTTTTGTCGTATTGTATATATATTCAAGTTTATCATAAGCTAAATACTTTTAAAATTAGTTCAAGTTTTGGCCTCGTTTTTTTTTTAGTTTAAAATAATACCCCGGTGTCTCACAATGAAACATTTTTATGTAATGTACAATGAAACAGGTCCATGTTTCGTTGTGTACTGTATAGTTTTATTGTACACCGAATGTGAAATTGCAAAAGGTTACTATTCTATGAGACTGTTCATTTAAACATGTTTCATGTTTAGCACCTCATTATCAACCTATTAAGGCCCACTTGTATAACCTAGGGTTAAACACTGACCAGTAAAATGGTCACTTAATTTAGCTCCTGCTGGTGAATACCTGGTTATTTGGCTAAACCCGGGTGGTACAAGAGAGTCTAAGTAAATATTTTTTGTTGACTAGTAGAATTATATTATATATTAAATATTTCGTTAAATTATATGCGTGGTAACAGTGGTAATAAAACATTTTTTTTTATCTTTTAAAACATTCTGTTCCTACATATTGTATTAATATGTGATTGTTTTCATCGAAACATAACATTTTTCGGTTGCTGAATGCGCCAATGTCATAAAGATTCGTTAATAAATTAATCTTCCTAAGAATTTTACTACGAACAACCACATAATATATAATAACCTGTTTGACTACTAGTACGGTCAAATCGTACATAATTTTACCCTAAACTCGCAAATCAAGTAGTATCGCTGCATTTTTGGTATGTTGTTTAGACACCATAGGACAGTATAAAACCATATTTTGCAAGCAAAAAAAAGTTGTGCTAGCTGGGTAGTACGTGAAAAACTGCGAAATTTACGGCCATTTTTTAGTTTCTGATTTTCATTTAAAAAACCTTACGTTTTTTGATATCATATGTAAATAAACGTTTAAAGACTAATAAATTTCCAACAAGTTGAGCTAACATGCATTACCGTAGGTCTTATAGTTTCAGAGATTCGAGACTTTAAAAAGTACCCCTTTTTGTAAACTAGATAAAATTTTGTGTTTTGCTAACGTTTTCGACTTAATATCGCCTCACCTAATTATGCTACGAAAAACATGCAATAATGACCTTATAGCGCACTTAATATTCTTTAATTTAAGGGTAAAATTAGGTCAGTGAACTTTATAGTTGAAAGTATAAACCCGAAATTCCAAAGGCAGGAGGCCCGTTATCTAAGTTTTTCATACAAATCGCAAGTCGTGTTGCAAAGCTGCAATTTTAGTATATTATATAGGCACTATAAGGACGTACAAAAATGCATATTACAAGAAAAACAAAAAAGGAATTGTATGAAAAATTTAGATAGCGGACCTCCTGCTTTTTGAATTTCGCGTTTTTAGTTTCAATCACAAAGTTTACTGACCTGATTTTACCCTTAAATGAAAGAATATTAATTGCGCTATAAGATAATTATTTCATGTTTTTCGTAGCATAATTAGGTAAGGCGATATAAACCAAAAACGTTAGCAAAACTCAACATTTTATCTAGTTTACAAAACAGGGTACTATTTGAAGTCTTGAATCTCTGAAACTATAAGACCTACGGTAATGCATGTTATCTCATCTTGTTACAAATTCATTCATTGTTAAACGTTACCTGATACATATTGTCAAAAAACGTAAGGATTTTTTTATAAAAATCAGAAACTAAAAATAGACAGTCAATTTCACAGTTTTTCACGTATAACGCAGCTAGCACAACTTTTTTTTGCTTGCAAAATGTGGTTTTATACTGCCCTATGGTGTCTAAATAACATACCAAAAATGCAGCTTTACTACATGTTTTGCGAGTTTAATATACGATTTGACCGTACTATACTGATTATGTAAATCTGTTTCAATGTTGGTTACCCGTGATATTTTTAGTTTACAATGAAACAGCTCACGGTGTTTCACTGAACACTATTTATTAGTACACATTGAAACAATATACTTTTTTCAAAAATATTTTAAGAATATATACGCAATTTTCAGAACTAAGGCCACTTTTTTACATACCATGAAGAATTATGACTATTATTCTATTTTATGGCAAAATATACGATTTTTAACTTTCAAATTGGCTGAGATAGGACAGTTTAAAAAGTTGAATGTTTCATTGATGGCAATAGTTTAAGTAATATGTTTAACAATAAAACATACGTACACAATAAAACAACATGATATTTATGTTGTCACAAAGTGTATGATATATATCGTGGAGATGCCCAGGACCCTCCCGCGTTCGCATGGGTTGCAGTCATACTACGAGGATACATAAAACATAACTTTTTTGCGATATGTCGCAGTTATCGACGACATTGTTAAGTTACTATGAAACTTGGGTTGTATACAATGAAACATTCTTTCGGTTTCATATATCTTTCAGTGGTCTTATTAATCATTTAACAAATTAGAATCCTACTAAACTATACCTACTCTAGCCTTCCGTTATTATTAACTTTCCTTTATTTTATATTCATTGCAAGTGTACTTATATATATGTTACATATAACACAGTTCCAATGTTAGTTAAGTCTGTTTCATAGTTCATTGGATTTATTACATCTGTTTCAATGTAAAAATTCAGGTGTTTCATTGAATACATGCACGAGGACAAAATGAAACAAATCTCATTTTTTGTTTAAAGTTTCATAACACATATACTATTGAAAATAAGTAGAAACCAAGAATGCGATTCGATAGCCAACTAAATTGTTTATCTTCGAACACAATATCTCACTCGTAACTTTAAAAACACCTGAGATACAATGGTTTGAAATTTAGTTGTTTCATTGATCCACAACTTACCCTATGCGAATTAGTCAGAAACGAGTACAATGATGAAAATCGCAAAAAAAAGTTCCCGCCATCTTGGATTTTAGAATGGACCCGGGAATCGTATTCCACGTATGCGAATTAGTCGGAAACGAGTATAATGATGAAAATTACAAAAAAAAAGTTCCCGCCATCTTGGATCTTAGAATGGACCCAAAAATGATATTCCACGTATGCGAATTAGTCAGAAACGAGTACAATGATGAAAATTGCAAAAAAAAGTTCCCGCCATCTTGGATTTTAGAATGGACCCGGAAATCGTATTCCACGTATGCGAATTAGTCGGAAACGAGTATAATGATGAAAATTGAAAAAAAAAGTTCCCGCCATCTTGGATTTTAGAATGGACCCGGAAATCGTATTCCACGTATGCGAATTAGTCGGAAACGAGTATAATGATGAAAATTACAAAAAAAAGTTCCCGCCATCTTGGATCTTAGAATGGACCCAAAAATGATATTCCACGTATGCGAATTAGTCGGAAACGAGTATAATGATGAAAATTGCAAAATAAAAGTTCCCGCCATCTTGGATTTTAGAATGGACCCGGAAATCGTATTCCACGTATGCGAATTAGTCGGAAACGAGTATAATGATGAAAATTGCAAAATAAAAGTTTCCGCCATCTTGGATCTTAGAATGGACCCGGAATTCCCGGTAATCGTATTCCACGTATGCGAATTAGTCGGAAACGAGTATAATGATGAAAATTGCAAAATAAAAGTTCCCGCCATCTTGAATCTTAGAATGGGCCCGAAAATCGTATTCCACGTATGCGAATTAGTCGGAAACGAGTATAATGATGAAAATTACAAAAAAAAGTTCCCGCCATCTTGGATTTTAGAATGGACCCGGAAATCGTATTCCACGTATGCGAATTAGTCGGAAACGAGTATAATGATGAAAATTGCAAAATAAAAGTTCCCGCCATCTTGAATCTTAGAATGGGCCCGAAAATCGTATTCCACGTATGCGAATTAGTCGGAAACGAGTATAATGATGAAAATTACAAAAAAAAGTTCCCGCCATCTTGGATTTTAGAATGGACCCGGAAATCGTATTCCACGTATGCGAATTAGTCGGAAACGAGTATAATGATGAAAATTGCAAAAAAAAGTTCCCGCCATCTTGGATTTTAGAATTGACCCGGAAATCGTATTCCACGTATGCGAATTAGTCGGAAACGAGTATAATGATGAAAATTGCAAAATAAAAGTTCCCGCCATCTTGAATCTTAGAATGGACCCGAAAATCGTATTCCACCAATGCGAATTAGTCGGAAACGAGTATAATGATGAAAATTACAAAAAAAAGTTCCCGCCATCTTGGATTTTAGAATGGACCCGGAAATCGTATTCCACGTATGCGAATTAGTCGGAAACGAGTATAATGATGAAAATTGCAAAAAAAAGTTCCCGCCATCTTGGATTTTAGAATGGACCCGGAAATCGTATTCCACGTATGCGAATTAGTCGGAAACGAGTATAATGATGAAAATTGCAAAATAAAAGTTTCCGCCATCTTGAATCTTAGAATGGACCCGAAAATCTTATTCCACGTATGCGAATTAGTCGGAAACGAGTATAATGATGAAAATTACAAAAAAAAAGTTCCCGCCATCTTGGATCTTAGAATGGACCCAAAAATGATATTCCACGTCGTATGCGAATTAGTCAGAAACGAGTACAATGATGAAAATTGCAAAAAAAGTTCTCGCCATCTTGGATCTTAGAATGGACACAAATGGCAAATTCAAAAAATGTAGACACAATAAGATAAAATTAGTATTAGCCCTTTTTTTCTTACAGAGTTTGTTGGATGTTGGACAGAGTAGAGCTATTTATTGCCAATGATATTGATAGAGTGCCATTAGTAAGAGTTTAATTATTATTTCGCTATGTGAGTTTGGTATTGAAGCGTAGAATAGAAACAGAATGCAATGCTCAGATTACCTTCAATTTTCTATGGCTCTCGTTTCGTTTGTTGCCAGCTCGTCAGATTACGGTAAAGCAAAGAGAATGCTGACAACTAAACGGCAACGCCGCGCCGCAATGTATCTGTTATATAATTCGGGTATACCCTAATCAGAGGCCCTACCGCGAACAACGAAAGAAGTGTTGCCTCCCTGTCACACTTATAGTGGAATTCACGAGTGCGAAAGAGAGGCAATACTTCGTACGTGTTTCGCGGTAGGCTCTCAGCTATTTATTGTTATCAGTTGTTATGTTACGGGTTCAAATCCTAGCATATGACTTGTAATGTATGTATTTTTTGTTATTATTAGCGATTTAGGGACTTTTTACTTTTTTTTGTATGTATTTATTAGTTTTTCGGTTTTTTAGACCTCCTTAAACATTTAAAATCAATATATGCAAGATTTTGTTTAGCGACATCTATAGATTATTTCTGTCAAGACTCGAGTAGTGTACTGTTTGACGCGTATCGAGAAAAACGCATAAAAATATGTACGTGCAATAATAGATGGCGCTGAAATCAATTTATTCCAAAAATAGTTAATTTTTTTATTTACTAATTTACTCTTCTAGAAAGGGTTGTTTTGACTATTTTCGATGATGCTAAATTAATTAAAACTGTGCACTAACAGGTAGTAAATATCTGGATTTCAAATAAAACTAAATCTATTACTAGTCAATCGTGCTCCTAGTGACATCTATTGTAACATATTCCGAACTATTTGAGCCTTCTATGAAACAGACCCTCTATATTTGGGTACTTTGTGGTCTATGCTTAAATCCAGTCAACGATTTGGGTTTTTCTGTTTGTTTTTTATATTCTCGTTTACATAAAAGTCAATAAGCTTCAATATCAGGAGCTTGGGGAACATTTGGGGCGTTGTTATGTTTTTGTATGAAATCTATACCTGCAGCCTCTAGATGTTGAGTGACTGCCGTGGCGTAGTGGCATGAAGCCATATCCGGCCAGAATATAATTTCTTGCCTCTGGTAATGCTTATCTATGAACGAAATTTATCCCATTATCATACATTCTCTCAAATAAATACGTGCGTTCATAGAGCCTGTGCAAATATATGGTTAAGACGTATTGCCATTTTGGTCTATGGCTTGCCAAACGAGATATTTATTGAAAAATTTGACCTTTGCTACAATTTTTTGCCAATAATCTACGGAGTCCCATCAAGTCGCATGGTAGTATTGCTTCCCAGGAATATCCGTCGGGTCCACGGTCACATAAGTCTCATCATCAATTATGAGAACTTTTTTCAGTGTTTTTTCATACGCTCTTCGGCATCTTCTTTAAGCTCGCACTTCCTGGTCCTTAAAGTACTTAGGAGCTGACAGTTTTGCAAATGCTTTAAGCTTTAGGTCGCATGTTTTAATACAAGCTATACTTGACTTCGATATATTCGATTTATCCGCAGCAGCTCTAACATTCATCGAAGGATTCCGTTCATACACATTTTTTACTTTATTTATGTTCATAGCTACGTAAATAGTACATTTTTTTCCCAGAATCTTCTTGAAAATGTATTCATGCGATTCTTCAAAACGCTTTATAATTCGATACAAAGTAGTTCTCCTTACTCCCTTTGGAAAAAATTACATTAACGTGTCCGTTTTTCCATAACATTCATAATTCTGAACAACTCTTTAGCAAAATACTTCGTGATCAGCTCTTTTCATTATTAAAATTTCAAGAATACAATCTTATTTCCCGCTAAATTTTACAGATTTGAGGCATACGGTGGCTATGACAGTATTTTTTCTTAAAAAAATAAAAATATTTTCAAATAGTTGGAGTTTTGCAATTTGTCTCTTAACTTCTGGGACAGCCTTTAAGTACCTACATATTATATTACCTACATTTAAAACAAAAAGTATAATTTATACAAACAGCATATTAGGAAACTATTATACAAACAGCATATTAAATCATACCAGTCACAACTGATAAGTAACTGTAAGTACCCCACAATGTACTAGGTAGGTGACCATTTCTCATAAAGTTCGTACGTTTGGGTCATTGGTAGGCTAATAGAGTCAATGATGCTGAGCAAGATCATTTCCCAAAATATCCCAAAATTTTTGTATAAAACATTCATTTTTATTGTTACCAAAAATTTATAGGAATCTTGTAACAAAACAGGAAACTTCAATTAAAACTTCCATACAACTTGACCAACCTACTGATTTTTATCAATATCAATGACGTGATCCAAATATTCCAAATGTACAAACTTGGTACAAACTTTTTGAGAATTGTCAAAGTCAAAGGCAAAATAAGATAATATATATAAAAATGCTCAAAAATATGTCCCAGTGCTCTTTAATTCTGTGCAATAAGAATGTCGTAACATATTGATTTAAACTTTCACGATTATCACTCATATTTTAAAGACAAACGGGTCGCAGGCAGGGAGCCTGCCTGCGACCACGGGTGTAACGTCATGCTCTAAACGTCAGGATATAATTAAACGTAAGTTTACGCGATTAAGACCCGTTTGTCTTTAAAATATGTCGTAACAGTCATATTTTTGCACTTGACTGTAGGTACTCTCACTGACAGACTGCTTTGTGACCATAGTAGATTTTGGAACGTAGCAATGATCTCCGTAATAATGTTTCGTATGACTTGACTTCCGACTCTCCTCTAACACGTTATCGAGCTCGATCTTGGGCCTCCCGCATCCAGTCGCAGCCGCACCAATGCAGCGTCGAGCACTAATCGGTCGGTACTTCTATTTTAACTTTATTAATGAAAACTGAATGACTCAAGAATTCTTTATTACTCCCGCAATGCATGATACCTATAGTAGATTGTTAACTAAGGGCGGAAAAAAAGTATTCGTATCCTCTCTCGTGCCCCCCCGGAGGGGGGGGCACGGGGGTGGCCATATCAGGGCGATGTGCCCTTTTTGGCGGCTTCATTCGCGGGCCGTTACGACGGCCCGGTCTATCTTGGTCTCAGGTGTTAAGCCCTTTACTCTTCATTGTAGCCCCTGAGCTGGGCTACGGTTGGCCATCTTGGCTTGGAGGCCGGATGGCCAATCTGCGGCTTGGTGGTAGTTGGCCTATCTGCGGCTTTGTGGACCTAATGATCCAGTGGCTGCACGAGCTCACGCGGTTGGGCTCGTGCTCTGCGAGCATCTGGGGGGCGGGCGTGTAGGGGAGCTATCCCTTTCAGCATCTCATGCCGCGAGGCGTCTGCGCCAGCAAACATCTTCCTCGCGAGCTTGCTGATGAAGTCGTCCAGGCTCTTCATCTGCGTGTCTCTAAGTATGGTTTCGTTCCGCACGTAGCGTGGGGCACCTACGATGGTCCTAAGGCTTAGCGACTCCTGGGCGCGAAGTTTCCGCCTGTTCTTTTCCGCCGTCCTGGCGTACCAGGAGGGAGCCGCGTACGTCAATCTGGACCTGACGTAAGCCTTGTAGATGCCGAGCTTTGTGCGGAAGGGGAGCTTGCTGCTGAGCACTGGACGAAGCTTCGTGCGAGCCAATTTGGCTCTCTGCACGACTTCCGCTGTGTGGTGCTTCATAGTTAATCCGCGATCTATTGTCACCCCCAGGTATTTGGCGGTATGCTGCCACTGGATCCTTTCGCCAAGGAGCGTTAATGGCGGAGGAAGGTGAGCTGCTCCCGTCATTAGTGCCTGGGTTTTGGCCACGTTCACCGAGAGCCTCCAATTGGTCAGCCACTCTGGTAGGACGTCAAGCTGCTTCTGCATTTTCCTCGCTGCGTGTGCTGCAGACATCGGCGCCACATAGTACGCAGCGTCGTCTGCGAATAGTCCCAGCTTGACGTCGGCGACCACCGGGATGTCGTCGGTGTACCAGGCGTAGCACGCTGGGGAGAGGCAGCTACCTTGAGGAACGCCCGCCAGGATCGGGCGTTCTGATGATACGGCGTCTTCCACGGCCACTTGGAAGGGCCGGTCCTTTAGGAACGATCGCAGCACGTGTATCATTCGACTCGGGGCCGAAGACGTTGACAGTTTGTCCAGCAGTCCCTCGTGCCAGACTCTGTCGAACGTCTTCTTCTAAGGGCGGAAAGGAACCCATTTAACCTGAGATATTTTTGCGCTCGACCGTAGGGAGAGCGCGAAAGGTTCGAGGATTACCTAAATGGGTTCGTTTCTTTCGCCGTGGTAAGCACTCTACTCATTCCGACTTTGAGGAAATTAAAAAAAAGTACCGTTCAAAAAATATTTGTTTTCTTATCCTACTGCTACTGCACTTGTCGGTTGACCAAACTTTTTCATGCAATAGAAGACACGGGTACCTATAGGTTGTAGGTAGATACGGTCGAGGAATTTAATTTCCTACCCATTTCGTACCTTGTCATAGTAGCTATAATATGACAGTCTTAGCAGCTTTCATATTGATTGTCACTGTGACAAGGTACGAAATGGGTAGGAAATTAAATTCCTCGACTGTACTGGCCGTTCACTTTACCTATAGAGAATTTTAGCTTTTTACATGTCAGCGTCCTTTACTCGTCTTAATTACCTATTTTAAAATAGAGCATTTCGATACAAGTGCAAACATTTTTTTTTTCGACGAGTGTGAAAATTGGTGCCCGAGTGAAATGAGGGCGACAATCACCCGAGTTAAAATAGTACATTACGACACAAGTGTGTGGACACAAATTTTACTTTTCCGCACTAGTTAGGAAATAGTACCTACATTACGACACAAGTGCGAAAAACACGAATTTCGTTTTTGCCCGGGTCATTTTACGTCAGGTCCAAAACTTAGGAGGGCCATCTGTACTAAAAAACGTCGTACGAGACGTAACTCATCCAAACATCGCCACTCGTTTCGAATTTCAAGTTTTTCGCACTTATGTCGTAATGTACTATTACACTCGTGTATCGAACGACTTTTTTCATAATAAGTGCCTTAAAAAGAGAAATTTACCTACGCACTACTTACTACTAGACTTTTATTCATGAATATAGTCCAGGTGGCTTATGTTATGATTACTTATGATGGTTAGGCGTTTACCGTTTATGGCGTCTACTCGTCACTTTCGCACTTGCATACTTTACTTGTTTGAACTTGACGATAACAACGACAAGCGATTATACACAAACCAACTACACTCCAACTACATCCATGCGGGACCATCATACATATCAATATCATAAACCTTCAGGATTACTTTTGTTCCACTTGCGCCATCTTTGTGTACATAGTGGTTACTACACTCACCTACAATCTCTATAGATGTCGCTAGGAGAAGTCATAGGCGCGGAATCGCGGAATAGATCAACAATGATTGATAGTGATAAACGACAAATCAATAGGCAGTGACTTGATATAGAAGTCAAATAGTATCATAAAAAATGATATTGTACCGTTTTTAAATTAAGTAGCATTTTGAATTTATTCTGCATTACTTAGCCATACCATGTCTGTGGAAATACACAGCTGTCGTTGTCATTTCTGACAGTGACAGTTATGACTTCGATCTAGTTCCGAAAATCTTTAAAACACGTATAAAACTAGTATTTTAATAGGCCAAATAGTTGAAGTTAGAGCCAGGTATGTAATCACTTATTATTCAACAAACCGCTTTGCCACTTTAAATACTTACATGTGATGTGAATAATCTGGTAAAAATCAACGTATCATATTTATGACTTATTGTTAACTTCCCGTATCATTTGCTTGGGTATTTTTTGTATATACGCAACAGTGAGTCATCTACAAGTTGTGACAACAATAACAAATTGTCAGTGTTAATCTTGTCAACATTGTGTTCTTCAGTAAGTAATAATCTAATTATTTTGGGAACTATTAGTAGATGTTTAGTGTTACTTATTACATGTCCCGATTTCTAAGGCGAGGCAATCTACGCACTCTCATAAATTGGAAATCAGCACTGCTGTGCCAACAAATTTAGCAATCAGTATCCAGTTTTAACTAATGATCTTTATAAATAGGACAATATTTAATGACGTTGAACATAATCATAATTTGCTATTGCACATACAGTAGTGAACTTGAAAATGCCTCTTGCAGATAGACAGATTTGGCATTTGAATATTACAATATAAATAATTGCATCGTTTATTGGTGTAACTGTGATACCATGACTGTTAAGGTAAGTGTATAACATGCAGTTTTAATAGATAACATTGAAATAATAAAATGATCTAGTATTGTATTACTATAAAATATTGTTTTTATCATTCAGAAGTCTCAGTCACTCATCATGGTGATAACTAGTTAGAGATTTCTAATAAAAAATGTACTTCATAGCCTAACTTTGATATGGTTCCCAAGTGGGCTAGGATTCCAATTGATCAATTTTTTATTAATAAATAACAAATATAACTCTTTTTCCTGTTATGTAGATATCAAATTTCCTATCATTTCTAGGTATAGGAATATAATTACTAGTATACATATATTTCAGATAGTGATTCAAGAATAATATTAACGACCAACCTTGCTGTGATGTTTCTTGGTAAACTGTAATTTTCTATTAAATTGCTGCTTAAATTATTATATTGTTAGCACAATTTTTCATCAATAAATTGCTGTTAATTGTTTAATATTTCACTCAACATTATAATATAAAGTACTGATAACAGTACATACTGATTAGTCATATCATAGTATCATCATGGTTATATTTTCCTTGTAAATTTGACTTCTCCCATGTATGTATATCTAATTTATTTCAGTAATACCCTGCCATTTTATACAAACACATTTTGTGCTATAAGTGAAATCACTTAATTAACTAAAAGCATATTTATTATAATTACAAACATGTAAGAACAATGTTTGTAATATATATATTTTAAAACAGTTATAAAAAAATTCAAATCCACTATAGGTACATTATTAATATACAGAATAGAACTGTGATACACTGCCTCTGGCGAATTGACATGATACAATCTGTGGGATTAGTAAAGTTAAACTTTAAATCTTGTCAGAGACTAGATATTCTATAAGTATATTCGTCCATTGCAAAAATCTTAGATTTTAGTCTTTTACATAGGTTTTAGGTTTAGGGTTCCCTTGTAAACTAGGAACCCTTATTAATGAATTATTTGTTTTTTAGAATTACCCATAAACAAGTTAAATACAATAATTAAACATACGACTTACATATAATAATTAGACATATATAAAAACGTCAGTCACGTAATTTACGTAGGTACAATAAATTTATCGACATGTTTTGATTCATCAAAATCTTTATCTCTGGTAGAACTTTAACCACTCACAGACACTGTTGGCACAGTGACGCGGAAAGGGCTTCATTGCACTCTCTCTTGCTCACAACACTCAGTACTTCACTTGCTAACAGATAGAGGGGCTACATTGTCCTCCAACATAGTACACAAAACTGTTTTCTCACCAAGGGCTCTGACCAACCAATCACCAATGAAATACCTACTTCCATACCTCTAGTTTACTGTGTTCCTTTCGCTATTATGGTTAGTTATTCTTCACTTTCACAGATCATGGCAGAACGTGAGCCTATAAGCGGATCGAGTCGAGACTATGGCGCGATCGCCGCACCGCCAACAGTTGGCTTTGCTGACTTCAGCCCAACAGAGTTGTACAATCTCAGGGAAGGCATCGCTGACAATGTCAACAGCATCAATACCGGTTTGCGGTCACTGGAGAAGATGATGAAACAAATTGGAGGGCCGAATGACAATCTGCAACTTAGGGATAAAATGTGAGCATATTACTCTTTATACATGTTATATTATAAAACTATAACAATCCATGAGTTTTCCTCATCCTCGACCATTACATGAGAATGAGAATATAATATCAAAGCCATTCTTGTAATACCGGTATTACCACATTGAGCTCCGGGAACTCCTAAGAGGAGTTCTCTGTTGGAGGTCCATTTTCTCTAGAAAGCAGAAAAATCACGGGATCGGCTACGAGCGTAGCGCGTAGCACTCGTTGGCAATGAAAGTGTTAATATGATATTTTACCTTCCAATAAAATTAATATTATGTTTTCTGAGACTTCGGAGATCTTCAGGATGTGAGAGCGTAGCGTCTCCCAATGACCGATAGATGCCGCTAGCGTCTATGAAGCCGCTCCACAGCCCGTAGCGCGCCGCTGTGACGTAGTTTCCGCTCAAACAGCTTCCTGTAACCAAACCAGCTCGCACCCGGCGACTCGCCGCCATTTCATTGTTGAGGAG
This sequence comes from Thaumatotibia leucotreta, assembly GCA_025490895.1. Taxonomy (NCBI): domain Eukaryota; kingdom Metazoa; phylum Arthropoda; class Insecta; order Lepidoptera; family Tortricidae; genus Thaumatotibia; species Thaumatotibia leucotreta. Next base: position 21,911 of record JALPQI010007902.1, on the reverse strand, counting down.
AATGTAAAGGTTGATAAAATATTGCCACCAGGAAGGCATTATCCAGATCTCCGAAGTCTCAGAAAACATAATATTCATTTTATTGGAAGGTAAAATATCATATTATGTGTTTCGTTCGACTTCGGAGATCTTCAGGATGTGAGACCTGTCTATTATCTCCTGGTGGCGAGTCAGCGGGTGCAGAAATGTTAGGGCTCTACTGCCCTAAACCAACCAATGAATTTTGACGTGTAGTCAATAAAATTAAGAATACATGATGCATCGCTTTGCATTCAGAGGTTAAGAATAGGCTCAAACGAGGCTTTTCGGTTGGGTTGACATGCTATTTGCATACATCTACAGAGTAGATATCCGCAGATTATATATAGGACTTACTCATCCGCAGTTTTTACACATAAGTTTCACATAACATTTTCGGTAATTTATACGAATTGACACGTCCAGAATACCGGGTTCATATTTTGATGTTATCTAATTTAGAACGGAATTTCAGAAAGGAAATAATTAAGTGAGAATTATTAGAATAATTGTCTACGTATAATACAGTACAGTGTAAGGTCATGGACTCTAAACTCGGTATTAACATTCCATATGTGGGTTTCTCTCTAATATGTCGTACAGCTGTTCAGATTAAAACTAGTATTCTTTAAGCGTTTAATCAAACAGGCACCTTGAAGGCGAAGGTTTCGCCAAATAAATACTTTACAAATAATATTAATCAGAGATTATCGTTCGCTACGCTAAATGCGATAAAATATGAGAGGATATTTTCGTTACTTGATTTGATGAGACAACTGGCAGACGATGTTATTTTTAGCGTACCACGGTGACTATTTTCCATATGGGCGTACCTGTTTTTACTTTGGAGAAACGCCAACGGAACACCAGCAGACTTTTCTTTTGATCTGGTCAGTCAGCGTCGGTGTAGCAGCGTTCCGCTTACCTCAACGCATCGTGCGTTCAGTTAGGGCCAGTAGACTGAGACATACTGTGGCACGTGAACGTTTGAGGTGAGCGAACAGGTCGATGGACGGGGTACCCTAGCGGGTGAAGATCTGCTCAGTGGCCTCCGGGCGCTGGTGCCGCTCGGGGGCGCAGAGTCCCCTAGCTCGTCCGTCGACTTCCTGAAAGTACCGACCTGTGGGTATATGAACCGAACTGGTTCCGTAAGTTCTGAACCTGTAGTGCGTAGGCAATTCCCTGATGCCAATACTTTCTGCGTTGGTCGTTGTAACTAATAATCATACTAACTATCGATCTCCTCAGGTTCTCCTTAACTTTTAAAGTGTAGTTTTTTTTTTTTTTGGAGTCGCAGTGCAAGTTCCCTGTTGGAGACCATGCACCGGCTTGCTGTTGAGGACCGACTGAGAATGCGGTGCGTTGATCAATATACTCAGTATAGTGTTTCCTTCTTACCTCGATATGAACGTATTTTATTACGTTCTTAATTCACCATGGGAGATTCCCTCAAGAGTCCGGTTGGCAGATGAGATGGGAGCTGGCATGGGACTCTGTAATCGCCCGAAGCAGTGTTAGGGCCTGCGATAGTGCAACCAGCCTCCATGGACGCCCAAGTTCGTAAGGTTGAGTCCGTCTAGGAGCGCACGACGTTGGACGCGAGACAGGCTGTCTCGCAACCAATCATTTACCTTATTTTCCCTGCAGGACGCAAATGTGGCTATGGTTTGAGTAAGGATTGTAACGTATTTCAGGTAGTATATTTGCTAACCTAGGTTGATGGGGGTCGATCTGGTAATCTGTACTACTTTTTCGACTGGATTGCTATCAGGAAATAGTCTTGATAGGTGATCAAACGTTGGTCAGGAATGTATCATGTGGACGCAGTCACGGACGCATCCAATTGTTTACTTACAAATAATATTAAGTATACTAAAACTGCCCAGGACCGGAGTCAGAGGTGAACAGTCGTGTTGGGGACCAGGACTTTCTTTGGGTCGTAGCGCTAGAGGAGTAAGTAAGTTCAGCTATTAATATGGGAGACCTTTAATCGGCTCTGGGAAAGAATAATCTGTGTAGGAATAGCACCGGGCATAGCAATACGCTTAGATAAAAACGAAGAATTTATTTTCTGTGACGAGTATACCGGTGTTTCGAGCTATCTCTCCATGGCCTCTTTCCTCGTGCAGCTGTATCTCGAGCTCGCTTACGACCGGGGGTTTTTGTCCCAAATTTGTTTATTGCCCTCGGAGAAATGGTTCGTTTTATGAGGAGGACCCCGTATAGTTGGAGAACGAGTGCGAGTAGAGAGATTATAAGAGATCTGTTTCCAAACCTTGTCAATACCACCAGTTTTCAGAAAGCAGGCCCGCGGATCTGAGTGTCTGAGGAATCCGGGGCTGGTCAAACATTTGTAGAATAATTTGAGATATTACGTTACAGATTCCATTCATTGTCGAACAGGTCTTCGGTTTGGTGCAGTGTGCACCAAGTGTTCCTGCTTCTGCTGTATTGGATCGTGGGAGACTGCAGATAGTTTTTGAATATAGATACAACGTACAGATTTCCTATAGAACAATAGGACGCAGTTCCTTGTGACTCGGTCAGCCACTACAACGGATCCTCGATCGAGAACGAGGGGTTTGCAATCCCCCAGCTGCAGTAGGCACGTGTATGTCTATCAGGAACACCCGAAGCAGGAGCACCAGACTGTGGTTTGCAATGCTTCCGCTCGGCAGGCGGCGCCAGGGTGGTTGCCGGCATTAGCTTGGTTACTTACGTGATATGGGGGGGGCCAAACTGACAAGAGTCGTTGGCGCTTTCGCGTTGGGCAGAGCTTCCGCCGTATGGCGAATATCGCGGGCGGTGGCGTCATCCGGCCAGTTGGCAGCCGGCAGCGAGGCGTTTTCGTGGCGTCATTGTATCGGCTTGGCGGGCCACTGTAGTTGCACAATGAACTTCATCGGACCAATTGTATTCTGACTTGTAGCGCCATTGCGGTGGTCGCGTGAATGTAGCGGTTTCGTGATCGGCAGCAACATGGAGGTGGGTTATACCGCCATGCCTGGACAGCATCAGCATCGAACGGCAGTATTATTACCTGTAATGTCATCATGGTGACTATAATTTCGTGGCCAGCGGTGTCCCGTGGCACCCGGTGAGGGCAATACCGATGGTGCCGTCGCGACGACTAGTGAAGTCGGGACCGGTGTCGTGGTTGCGGCAGCCAATGAGGCGAGGACCGGTGGCACCGTTGTAGCGTCCAGTGAGGTCGGGATCGGTAGCATCGTAGTGGCACCCCGTCAAAAAACGGGATCGGTGGTGCCGGTATGGCACTCAATGACGTTAGTACCTGTGGCACCCACGTGGCGAGCAGTGAGTTCAGGACGGGTGGTGCCCACGTGGCAGCTAGTGACGTCGGGGCCGGCGGCACCGACATGGCGTCAGTGAGGTCAGGGCCGGTGGTGTTCACGTGGCGTTCAGTCGCGTCGGGACCGGTGGCGGCCAGCGTCGGGACCGATGGCGTCCCCGTGACAGCTAGCGACGTCAGGCCCGGTGGCACCAACATGGCAGCCAGTGGAGTCCCCGCCCCGGTGGCACCGTCGTGGCGGCCAGTGAGGTCGGGATTGGAGGCGCCCCCGTGGCGGCCAGTGAGGTCAGGATCGGTGGCGCCCAGGTGGCGGCCAGTGAGATCAGGACCGGTGGCGCCCATGTGGCGGCCAGTGAGGTCGGGATTGGTGGCGCCTAGGTGGCGGCCAGTGAGATCAGGACCGGTGGCGCCCATGTGGCGGCCAGTGAGGGCAGGATCGGTGGCGCCCAGGTGGCGGCCAGTGAGATCAGGACCGGTGGCGCCCATGTGGCGGCCAGTGAGGTCGGGATCGGAGGCGCTCCCGTGGCGGCCAGTGAGGTCAGGATCGGTTGCGCCCAGGTGGCGGCCAGTGAGATCAGGACCGGTGGCGCCCAGGTGGCGGCCAGTGAGGTCAGGACCGGTGGCGCCCACGAGGCGGCCAGTGAGGTCAGGATCGGTGGCGAACATGTAGCGGCCAGTGAGGTCAGGATTGGTGGCACCCATATGGCGGCCAATGAAGTCGGGACCGTTGGTGCCCACGTGGCAGCCAGTGAGGTCAGGATCGGTGGTACCCACATGGCGCGGTGGTGCCCACGTGGCAGCCAGTGGCGACCACGTGGCGGCCAGCGCTCACGTGGCAGCTAGTGAGGTCAGGACCGGTGGCGTCCACATGGCGCCACGTCAGTCTCATCACAACATTCGTCGCCATCCGCAGACTAGATTCCTTGGGTTAATAGAATATCATTAAGCTAACTCACCAATCGATCCGAGAGCAGCTTCGGCAGACAGCTCCCGGCGGCGGCGGCGGAGCGCGGGGTGGCCCCCGGCGCGCCCGGCCGCGGCGGCGACACGGCGGCGGAGCGCGGGGTGGCCCCCGGCGCGCCCGGCCGCGGCGGCGACACGGCGGCGGAGCGCGGGGTGGCCCCCGGCGCGCCCGGCCGCGGCGGCGACACGGCGGCGGAGCGCGGGGTGGCCCCCGGCGCGCCCGGCCGCGGCGGCGACACGGCGGCGGAGCGCGGGGTGGCCCCCGGCGCGCCCGGCCGCGGCGGCGACACGGCGGCGGAGCGCGGGGTGGCCCCCGGCGCGCCCGGCCGCGGCGGCGACACGGCGGCGGAGCGCGGGGTGGCCCCCGGCGCGCCCGGCCGCGGCGGCGACACGGCGGCGGAGCGCGGGGTGGCCCCCGGCGCGCCCGGCCGCGGCGGCGACACGGCGGCGGAGCGCGGGGTGGCCCCCGGCGCGCCCGGCCGCGGCGGCGACACGGCGGCGGAGCGCGGGGTGGCCCCCGGCGCGCCCGGCCGCGGCGGCGACACGGCGGCGGAGCGCGGGGTGGCCCCCGGCGCGCCCGGCCGCGGCGGCGACACGGCGGCGGAGCGCGGGGTGGCCCCCGGCGCACCCGGCCGCGGCGGCGACACGGCGGCGGAGCGCGGGGTGGCCCCCCGCGTGGGGTATGAGAAGTAACGCGATTAAAAACACGCGTTGATCGGACGATTTCCTACTTTAAAATCTCGGAAACGCCTACGACTGAACGACGGTAACGTTTAAAACACGATCGTGGTCGAGAACGTATTTCGCCAGAAAAAGTGGGTAGATCGAAGTCACTCTTGAAAATTGCGCGACGGACGTTATCGGTTCGAAAATACTTCGGGAACTCGATTATTCGAAATGAAATTTTAAAATTCGAATCTTAAATTTTCGTCGTAAATATTTAACGATAGATAGACCACTTTCTTGACGATTAGCGAAACACTTCAAATTACTTTTCTGTTCGAGCAGAAGTTCCGAAATATAATTACTGGGAATTAAGTCGATCGAAAAGTTAAAGACCAGGTGTCGAATTTAAATAAAAATATGCGGACCTTCGGCCAAGACGGTCGACGAAACAATGAAATGGCGGCGAGTCGCCGGGTGCGAGCTGGTTTGGTTACAGGAAGCTGTTTGAGCGGAAACTACGTCACAGCGGCGCGCTACGGGCTGTGGAGCGGCTTCATAGACGCTAGCGGCATCTATCGGTCATTGGGAGACTCTACGCTCTCACATCCTGAAGATCTCCGAAGTCGAACGAAACACATAATAGTACCTATATTCTCGAGTTATTAAAGGTAGGAGAAAGAAAAATGTATTTCATAATTTTCTCAAGCAAAGCACCTATATGGCCGTGGAGAAAATCCGTGGGTTTTCTCCACGGCCATATAGATAGGTGCTTTCCACATGGGTGCTGCCTCGCCGGCGACCGGCGACCGGCGACCGACGCGTGTCCGCCGCCGACGACGTTTCAGAGAAACCATCACCCTCAAACATTCGCGAACAAAACATTAGAACGTCGTCGGCGGCGGACACGTGTCGGTCGCCGGCCCGAAAACCCACGGCCTAAGCCTCGGAGAGTCCTATAACCCACACTGGAAACCTGGCATAAACATATACAATAAAATTTGTTTGCAGTCACGACACTCAACAGACGGTTAACGCATCGGTGTCGGCTACGGCGCGCGACATCCAGAGGCTTGGTGTTGTAGCACGGCGCGGCGACAAAGCTCAAAAGCTGCAAGTGGAGAGGCTCACGCAGGCTTTTAGTGATGCGCTCGCGAAATACTCTTCCGTGCAGAAGGTGACATGACTCAGTACAATGACGTTATATTACCTATTCGTATTTGTAAATATAATGTGAACTATAAACTTACATGTAACTGGTAAATGAACAAAGGCTCGAATGTATTTAATAGTTGAACTAAGACCAAACTCTTAAGGTTGACCTTGTGGCGTTGTAATTAGGTTTAATATTAATACATATCACAATAGGATATGTAAATTTAGAATGTCTGGAAATAGGTAAATAGATAACATGGGTGAAATCGACATAAACTTAAAGTTTATGTTGCTAGTAGGTACTTAGCAATGATCGAGTACATAATAGATAACGACAAAAACAATAAAGAAAATACTAATTTTGGGATAAATCTATAAAGAGATGCCCACACCCAGGATTCGATCCCGGGATCTCAAACTTTGCAAGCAAGATCACCTCCAACTGAGGGACGGAAGCCGTCGTTTGAAGTTATTTAAAACACACAAACCGGATTATGTTAATTTGACTACAACAAAGACCACTCACATTAGCCTAAACGCTTTGCGCGGAAATCTCGCAATAAAGCTAATTCAGTGTGAACCGACTAATCAATAACTAGTACTTATAATAACGAGTTATTTTACAGCAAGTATCGGAGAAAATGGCGGCCCATATGCCGAAGCAAGCTCGCAACCGCAACGACCCATCGGCGCTGGAGCGGCAGGCCATCGCTGACGACGAGGAATCAGCATTGCTGGATAACCAGCAAGCACAGGTACTGTAGATAAACCCCTCCGCTCTGGGGATCGCTCAGTTAGCCTGGTATGTCTTAACTGACTCACACAAGATTGGCGTTCGTACTCACACAGTCTAGCACGCGCCTACACGAGCTTAACTGGCCGAGGTGGGCTATAAGAGATGTCGCTAAAATCGACGCCATGGTTCGTAAGAACCAAGGTGCTTAGACAAGTTGCCAATCGCTAACGCTTAATCGTCAATCGTAAACGAAAGGCAGCTAACTGTCTTTGTCGCACTAATATAAAAGAGTGACAGAGAGGGAAAACTACGATAGGTACGCTACTAAGCGTTAGCGATTGGTAACTTGGCTAATCTTGGCCTGCTACCGCCAACACCGAAGCTCGTAAATTTTGAAAGGCGTCGTTAAAGTGACAGAGTAAATTCTCCGAAATTTGCGGATTTCGTAGTTCGCGGTGGGGCCGTAGTTTTGTTATAGTTTTTTCATCACACCTGTTCGGTAAGTGCGCCAATACGCTGCGGTGATGCGCTGTGTAGGTGCGTCATTACGTCCTAGTAGGCCGTTAAGGATTTTCATACAACATTACGTCGCACTAGCGCGGTCCGGCGCACGCCGCGCGCCGCGCCGAGATTTCTTTTATGAAAATGATGAAATTAAGTCATCCCTGATTTAGACCATTTTAGAGTAGTTTTGTGAAAATATATTGTTTTATTTACTTTTTTGCATCACAGGTGTGATGAAAAACATTGTGTGTACCACGGGCGGTACAAGAATTATGAACTCGTGTGAAGTAAAGCCCGCGCCTATTCGGCTTGGGCTTTACTTTCACACTCGTTCGCAAATTCTTACTTACCGCCCTAAATACACAATATACTATAGATTTCTCCTCACTGACCCATTTGAATTGATCACCCGGAAATAAGGTACCATCGTCCATTATAAAGAACACTCGACTGGAGGTTAAACGGACAATACAAACTATGGTTTTGGTTTCCGTCTTATCTTAATAAGATGGGAATAACTCAGTATTTTTTATGACGCAGGGGGAATACAGTTACTGCTCATTGATACAGGAGAAACTTTAGTAATAGGTATTCGTGTGCTTTTGTAGACTGCTCGTATGTATGTTGGTTTACTTTAATTTTATTTAAGAATATTAATTATCATTACAGGCGCGCCTCGTACAATTCGAGACGAACATGCTGTTAGAGAGAGAGCAGTACATCCACAAGATAGAAGCTGATGTGCTAGATGTTAACCAGATTATGCAGAACTTAGCCAGCCTAGTCCAACAGCAGGGTCAAACTGTGGGTAAGTACTTTTCTGAGCGTTTTGCTTTCGTCAAACTATAATGACGACAGGTTTAGCAGTAATACCAAATCAGCTTCAAAAATATGTGTACGATTATGATCCTTGTGCATTGTAATTTTTATGTGGCCGTGTTATTTTTCGCTGGTTTGCACTCTTAGTCGTCGGTCCATAAATGCTATTAATCATATGTTACATTATAAAATTTAGCCCTCTAGCTAACAAGTGGTTAGTTTTTAAAGTACTCCTATGATGAGATGTAGTGCAAAATCTTTTTGCTTTGTTTTTCACCGAAATATCCGATTTCATCCCCCTGTCTCAATTAGCTTTTGTATTGGATACTGAAGTTCACTGTGACAGCAATATGAATTCGATTATTTTGGTATAGTTTCCGTGAAAAGCCGAAGGAATAGTAGATTACATACCAAGGCCGTTTAAGTGGCAATTGTCTCGGATGTACAAGCATGTGATCTGAGGCTTTCCCATTTAACGGCTGAGGTGTGTATACTATTTTTCTGCGCAACGGAGCCGGTAGGCGGCAACTTAGTTTAGCGCAGCGGCCGGCCGGAGGGCAGAAAAAGGATTTTGCACTACATATGTACTTATTTGACAGAGCTATGACAAGACACAAGATGGCACATTTTTGCATAAAACTAACATGGACCTTTTATCCAGATACACTTGAGGAACATATAGAAGATGCCAGTGCCAATGTCGAAGCTGGTGTTGACGAGCTAGCCAAAGCCGAGCAGCATCAACGCAGCTACCGGAAAAAAATGCTCATCATCATCATCATCGCCAGTATTGTGGCCATTATATTTATCGTATGGATCATCAAAGCTTTCAGATAAACTGTGTGTTATCTATGATTTTGTGCTCCGAATGTTTGTAATACTGGTAACAGTGCCCCAATAGGTTTAGCACATGATTGGCGCAACAGTGGTTGCCGCCAGATAAACCGTCCCTCTTTTATTAATATAATTAGTAAAGACGGGAAGTTTGAGACACACTAACTTTCTTACCGTCGCACCAATCATGTGCTAAGCCTACAGTGGCCTGGTTTGATATCTGCCTATTTAAGTGTTTTTATTGAGCACATTGCACGTGTCCCATTAAAAAAATATCTGAGTGAGTGATAGGGTTAGGATGGTTTCAACTGAACTGTTGTAATCAATATATCATAAAATTAATACATTATTTTTCGTTGTGATGAATTTTTGTGCCAAGTTTGAACCAGAAGTTCAGCCTTGCAGGCAAGATGTTGTAGTTATAGTTTGCTAGCATAACAAGGTTTTATAAAGATACCTCCAAAAATATTCAGACTATTATGAACTAGATCCTATTTTCACAATCATATCAACTATACTACTACTTCAAAATACTGTGATCTTTACTTGTAGTTCGTCTCCTATTTATTTAATTATGAAGTAACATGATTATTTATACGAAAAAATTAAAAACTTATTCAAGTTGTATTTAATTAAAATAAATTAATCAATTTAACTATATTTTGTTATGTATTGAGTAAATACGTGTTATTTGGAGAAACAACGGACATTGTAGTGTCACAGAAAATTCGTTTTTCGTTTTCTATGCCACAGATTCTCTGATACGAATGCTCAATTATTAACTACTTATTACTACCTACTACTAACGGATACTTCCGATTCTGCTAGTTTTTCGCATGTAAAATCGTATTTTTCTTTGTCAACATTAAAATGTTAAGTTTCTACAATTTATAAGTATTACCACTATTATCAGCGTATGTAATAAAAATAAATAAACTACAATGTTGTGTAGGTATTTAATATGTAGCTGTGTATAAGGCCTTAATCAATGTAGAATTTATAAAATAGGAAACAGAAAACTAAATAATAAATTCGTGCGACTTTGCAGTTATGTCGCCTAAGAGAGTTGGATTCTGAAGAACGGTTTCCTTGGCTTCACGAATTCCTATCGTTTTCTGCTGCCGTTACGTTATTTAATGTAATCCATCCTAGTTAGGTATTCATAGTCGATGTAATAAATTATAAATTTTATTAAACTTTTTAATTTATTTCTTTTGTTTTATTGGTAGCTGAATTATTTTTGCTTACATTGTCAAAAACTTGGCGGAGCGGAGTCCTACCTATATAATGTACAGTCAATCAAAATATAAAAATGCTCAAAAATATGTCCCTTTAATTCTTTGTAATAAGAACGTCGTAACATATAAGATTATTTCGGTACATATTTTTGCACTTGACAGTATTGTACTGGATACACTGGACAGGGAATGTGACAACAAGTTGTCTGTGCACCATGTGTGAGGTCACCAGTTAACCCTTTTCCAGCCATAGTACACTATAGCGACACATACATGACAATAGAATTTCAACCTTATCGTCTAAGCTTAAGGTTCAAATTAGATTGGACTTTAAGGATACGTAACTCGTCTAAAATAAAGCACCCGAACATAACAATTTGGAATATTATTAGACTTTCAAAAGGATTAATACTGTTCCATTTTCGTACGTGTATAAAAAAAAGTAATTTCACCAGAATTGAGGTGAATGATTACACACACATCCGAATGAAATACTGTAATTGCAAAAAATGTAGTGAATGAATGAATGACTTTTGTCAAAATATTGAAGCAAATCCCTTGATCAAACTTTTTGGTTACTCTTACAGTTGCAATTGGGTTTGCTGTCATTACGAAAAAAGAACACTAATTTCAAATTCCCCGTGTGTTTACATGACATGTTGATTTGTGTGCGTGACCTCAACTCTCGTGGAACTATCTAAACCACTAATTGGAGTTCGAGGCCAAAGAATCTACGAAAATATTGCCACAACAATGAAATGTTGATACAATAGTAAATCCTTATTTTCTAAAAACAGACGTTGAGATTTCTTATTTATTAGTAATTTTAATTCGTTAATTTATAGAAACAATATTTTTTACTTATTTTCACGTAAATATAAGATATTTTAATAAAAACGGAATTATCCGCAATTATTAGTAGCAAAGTTGGTATTGCACTGGTATCACCTCAGGTGTTAATAACATTTGGTACAGCAATTTAACTACACATAAATTAAAACCCTATTTCTGCATACGTTTAGAAAATTGCAGAATAATACATTGTAGCGTGCTTTATGTTCACAATTCGTATTCGTAAAATTCCTTTGACCTACAAATTTCTTTAGCAGTGCTATAGTTCTTCATTTAAATTATCATAGAGATCTAACGTTTTATTGTTTTCTTCCGTAGGTTGTAAACAAGATGACCCACTTGGTTCAGCCATGTTTAGCTTCGCTATACACCCCATCATCAAAAAATGAAATTCCAAATGAAATATACTGGGTGAAATGTTATATTTAAATACTGTCTTAATAAATATGGCACGCTGTCGTTTGTGTTCACTGGTAAGTGAAATGTTATAAATACTGTCTTAATAAATATGGCACGCTGTCGTTTGTGTTCACTGGTAATTTTAAGTTCTTTACAAGAAAACGTTGTCATATCAATGTTAGTTAAGAGAAAAGAAAAGTTTTTGGGTAATACGTGTTTTTAAGAAAATCCTAGTTGTGACAGCCATATTAAACAGAAACGCGTAAAAACATTACAAAGGTATATAATAACTTGGTTCAGCCATGTTTAGCTTCGCTATACACCCCATCATCAAAAAATTAAGTTCCAAATGAAATAATACTGGGTGAAATGTTATATGTACTGTCTTAATAAATATGGCACGCTGTCGTTTGTGTTCACTGGTAATTTTAAGTTCTTTACAAGAAAATGTTGTCATATCAATGTTAGTTAAGAGAAAATAAAAGTTTTTAGGTATTACGTGTTTTTAAGAAAATCCTAGTTGTGACAGCCATATTAATCAGAAACGCGTAAAAACATTACAGAGGTATATAATGTTTTTATTAGGAATTATTTTAAATAAATTAATTAAATAACAAAAAGGTTGTGGAAACCTGAAAACTTTATTTGACAATGACATAAGAGACTTTGACAGATTTGACAATAACGCATCTGTCATAGTTTCGTTGGCCTCGAACTCCAATTACTGGTATATATCGTATGACGTTTTTCAGTACAGATGGCCCTCCGAAGTTTCGACCTGACAAAAATGAACCACTTCTCATCCAGTTAATCCTTAAGTATGCGTCCAGTTATCATTATCGCTAATCTCAGTGCGAAGTTGAACGTCGATTGATGTTGATCTTAAGGAATTAGAATACAGACAAGGACAGTTTGTTATGGACATGTTAGGTTACAGAAGAGAAAGATCGTCACATTTGGCAACCATTCATTTATTGTGTACAAAATGACATATCGAACACTTAATTTCTCTTATTAACATCATAGTCCCCTTCAAATTATAAGACAACAGTTTTGCTGTTATAGTTTAGATTTTTTTCTTTAATATTTGTTTACTTTTAACAATATTGCTTTTATTTTTATGACATTTAGAAAACAAAATAGCGCATAACACTATTACATTTGGACTTTCCGTTACTTATAGAAAAATTTAATGGATGCATAAAGTTAACGGCACTTATTAAATATGTACCTACTTTTTAGATTTTTGTAGAAGTTGCAAAAATTAAAACTTCACCTCAATGAAATAATCACGGTACTGAATACGTATAAATCAACTACAGTTAAACGTATTATCAGTAAATATAAATATGGTTATGTACATACTGTATATTACAGGATTTTTTCAGCATTGGTAAGAATTGATATAATTGAATTATCTCATAAATCTTTTATGCCAATAATTAGCCAAATAAGTTACTTGATTTACAAAGGTTGAAAGTAAACTATAAAACAGGTACAGCACTTACATGCCTTAAGGAGAACAATTTACATTTTATATTAATCTAACATTGCAGACCTATCCTCGATGTCATCAGGAACAACCCACGAGCCCTAATATTCAAAATCAAAATTAACACTTTCAAAAAACCTTTTAAAATAGGCTATAATAAACAATTCAAAATAATTAATGTTTCAAAACAGTCTTGTGCTGTTATAATTGAATGCAGGATTTGGTCGAAATTTCGCCAAATCCTTATTATTAGACGTATTACATCGTTTTACATTCGCTGACTACAACAAAGGGCGAGGAAATCTAAAGCGGTAATTATACTTGGTCGTTCGCCGAATCAAAGTACGAAGTTGCAAGTATAAAACAAGGGGATTTTCTGAGAACGCTCGTAATGCACGCTCCCTATGTGAATAGCTGACCCAACTATCCACATATAACAAAGAATAAATAAAAAAAATGATTTTTGGCCAGTACTGTAAGTCCAGATGTCACCGAGAATAAGCCTTCTGAGCTACAATACTACCGAAGTTTGGCTTGCCTTTGCTGCCAGAGCGCGTATTTCGTGCAAGCCACGTCTATCATTTGGTTGATGTGCTTCGTAAGTGATGTCGCTAGTGGAGTCAAGTCATGGAGCATTTTTTCCTGAAAATAAAGCAAAGCAATTACGCATGGTCAACAGTCAGAAAATGCTCTGCTGTTCTTTTTTCTCTTTTATATTGGCACAACAAATTGGCTCCACTCCACCTGATCGTAAGTGAAAAGTGGAGCCCAATTCGCGGCGGCAACGAACAGCTTAGGAGACCTGTCAGTTGCCACTGCCTTGGTTTTGTTGCGTCTCAATGTAGAATTTGTGCCTGTAGGTCAATCGGGATCAACTAGGTCAGACTACTCAGACTATACGTTGGCGACTCTTTAATATACGTAATTTGAACTTAGTAACTAATGTGTTATTTTACTTGAAACCTTTTTTCTTGGTTATCTAAAATCAATCAGAGTGTAATCTGTAGTAAACCGATGCTAATCCACTAGGCTACATCAGGTGTGGGGAGTTACGAATTGAGAATCGTCAGCGGGCGTTAGGACTTTGTAGGTAAGTAACGATTTTTCAGATGTGGAAGATGGTACACGGAGCACCTTTTATAATTGATAAAAGGGACAAGGGGCACGAAACTCAAACACTAATGCTAACCCACAATGGATACCTCATTTTTTGCTACTAAGTTGGAGGTAAAAAAACAAATACCTAATGCCTATTTAAGTGCAAGTTTAAGTGGTGTTACATACACGTTATCGATCCTTTATAAGACTGAAGCGAGCATATTGTCCACCTCATAGCATATTTTAGGGCATAAGGACCTCTGTCGCTCCCGAAGCGCCTTGGTATTATTCAAACGTGGTATTGCTTATAAACCTCTAGGTCTTCGTGGAAGCAGCGACCTAGCTCGCGCAGCAACACGCTCGAGGAGAGTTTAGGCGATTTTCGCGATAAAGATTATGTCCTTTCTCGGGTGTTAAATAGCGTTGAAATTTTCCGGATTAAATCCCGTTTCTTTCTAAACAGCTGGTTTTTTTCCTGATTTTTTCGAAAAAAACATAGGAATTTTCCACTTTAATTTTCAACTCTAAACCAATGTAAATTAGGTGTAATTTTCACTTATACCAGGAAAACGCGATGTCACAGAAGAAGTCAATTGAAACAGATGGCAAGGAAAGGAGTGACAGTGACAATGACATTAATTGTAAAGGAAGTTTTCATACATTCCCGAAAAAAAACAATGTTTTTTTTCGACATTTTCAACGCTAGTGTCAAACTATGTATCTCCCTACCTAACAAAATCGGTTAGTCGGTTTTAACATGAAGAAGTGACAGGCAGAGTAACTTTCGCATTTATAATATTATAGTATGGATGGATACGGACGCATGGTATTGTCGACGCGCTCAGAACCTTCAGGTCTTCGAAGAAAAAGTGATATTACCTCAAAGGGGCGCAGCTTGACGTTCCGGAACCGCAGCAGCGCCACAGCTCACGCAGCAGCTCGCCCGAGGACAGACACAGGCGGTTCAGCTCGGCTTTCACGTCGGGAGGGATTAGTTCTGGAAGAAGTGATATTACCTCGAAGGGGCGCAGCTTGACGTTCCGGAACCGCAGCAGCGCCACAGCTCGCGCAGCAGCTCGCCCGAGGACAGACACAGGCGGTTCAGCTCGGCTTTCACGTCGGGAGGGATTAGTTCTGGAAGAAGTGATATTACCTCGAAGGGGCGCAGCTTGACGTTCCGGAACCGCAGCAGCGCCTCGTAGAACTTGTCAGCGCGCGCGCTGTCGGCCTCCTGCGCCGGCGCGGCGGGCGCGGGGAAGCAGCGCCACAGCTCGCGCAGCAGCTCGCCCGAGGACAGGTACAGGCGGTTCAGCTCGGCTTTCACGTCGGGAGGGATTAGTTCTGGAAGAAGTGATATTACCTCAAAAGGTCGCAGCTTGACGTTCCGGAACCGCAGCAGCGCCTCGTAGAACTTGTCAGCGCGCGCGCTGTCGGCCTCCTGCGCCGGCGCGGCGGGCGCGGGGAAGCAGCGCCACAGCTCGCGCAGCAGCTCGCCCGAGGACAGGTACAGGATGCTTAGCCAAGTTGCCAGTCGCTAGCGCTTGGTAGCGTATCGTAGTTTTCCCTCTCTGTCACTCTTGCATATTAGTGCGAAAAAGACAGTTAGCTGCCTTTCGCTTTTTTTTTTTTTTTTATACCACGTCAGTGGCAAACAAGCATACGGCCCGCCTGATGGAAAGCAGTCACCGTAGCCTATGGGCGCCTGCAACCTCAGGGTGTCACATGCGCGTTGCCGACCCAATAAAAATAACGTTGGCACAACAAAGTGGCTCCACTCCACCTGATCGTAAGTGAAAAGTAGAGCCCAAATCGCGGCGGCAACGAACAGGAGACAAGCAGTAACCTGTTAGTTGCCACCGCCTTGCTGGCCCGCTAGATGCTTTTTCGCTTACGATTGACGTTTAAGCGCTAGCGATTGGCAACTTGGTTAAGCACCCAGGCGGTTCAGCTCGGCTTTCACGTCGGGTGGGATTAGTTCTGGAAGAAGTGATATTACCTCGAAGGGGCGCAGCTTGACGTTCCGGAACCGCAGCAGCGCCTCGTAGAACTTGTCAGCGCGCGCGCTGTCGGCCTCCTGCGCCGGCGCGGCGGGCGCGGGGAAGCAGCGCCACAGCTCGCGCAGCAGCTCGCCCGAGGACCGGTACAGGCGGTTCAGCTCGGCTTTCACGTCGGGAGGGATTAGTTCTGGAAGAAGTGATATTACCTCGAAGGGGCGCAGCTTGACGTTCCGGAACCGCAGCAGCGCCTCGTAGAACTTGTCAGCGCGCGCGCTGTCGGCCTCCTGCGCCGGCGCGGCGGGCGCGGGGAAGCAGCGCCACAGCTCGCGCAGCAGCTCGCCCGAGGACAGGTACAGGCGGTTCAGCTCGGCTTTCACGTCGGGAGGGATTAGTTCTGGAAGAAGTGATATTACCTCGAAGGGGCGCAGCTTGACGTTCCGGAACCGCAGCAGCGCCTCGTAGAACTTGTCAGCGCGCGCGCTGTCGGCCTCCTGCGCCGGCGCGGCGGGCGCGGGGAAGCAGCGCCACAGCTCGCGCAGCAGCTCGCCCGAGGACAGGTACAGGCAATGATATATAACTAAAGATACGTTATACTCTAACAAAATGCGCGAAATAAATACTTCACAGCATGCACCTACAATTAAGTGACAGTTGAGATACACTTACCTTCATACTTCAAAATGCGTAAAAGAGAAGGCAAAAATGGCAAAATACATATACTCGTCTTAAATAAACAAAAAAGAGACAACTAGCATTTGACAATCGCGCGTGCATTCTTGAGGTTGTTATTGATAAACATTGTTTTATCTTTGTTACTCTCGATCTTAAACAGCATAAGCTTATCTCTTTCTCTAAGTCAGTCAAAAACGTCAAAATGGCGTCAAATTTATTTTCAATAAATAGTAAAATTGAAAAAAATATATAATTCAGTTTAATTGCGCATGATGTGTGATGTTAAGGGCATTTTGGCATTTTATTTTGTGGTTTCCACTGTTGTATAATATAAAATGACATTTTAGGGCCCAGTTCATGTGATTTGCTAGAACTCGGCAGTGGTACACACCTCTCACTGGTCTGAGTAGAACTAAGAGCGATTGTTAGAAATATCGTAATCTGAGCGCTTCACTTTTAGAGCTGGTATAACGTATCTTTAGTTATATATCATTGGGTACAGGCGGTTCAGCTCGGCTTTCATGTCGGGAGGGATTAGTTCTGGAAGAAGTGATATTACCTCAAAGGGGCGCAGCTTGACGTTCCGGAACCGCAGCAGCGCCTCGTAGAACTTGTCAGCGCGCGCGCTGTCGGCCTCCTGCGCCGGCGCGGCGGGCGCGGGGAAGCAGCGCCACAGCTCGCGCAGCAGCTCGCCCGAGGACAGGTACAGGCGGTTCAGCTCGGCTTTCACGTCGGGAGGGATTAGTTCTGGAAGAAGTGATATTACCTCGAAGGGGCGCAGCTTGACGTTCCGGAACCGCAGCAGCGCCTCGTAGAACTTGTCAGCGCGCGCGCTGTCGGCCTCCTGCGCCGGCGCGGCGGGCGCGGGGAAGCAGCGCCACAGCTCGCGCAGCAGCTCGCCCGAGGACAGGTACAGGCGGTTCAGCTCGGCTTTCACGTCGGGAGGGATTAGTTCTGGAAGAAGTGATATTACCTCGAAGGGGCGCAGCTTGACGTTCCGGAACCGCAGCAGCGCCTCGTAGAACTTGTCAGCGCGCGCGCTGTCGGCCTCCTGCGCCGGCGCGGCGGGCGCGGGGAAGCAGCGCCACAGCTCGCGCAGCAGCTCGCCCGAGGACAGGTACAGGCGGTTCAGCTCGGCTTTCACGTCGGGAGGGATTAGTTCTGGAAGAAGTGATATTACCTCGAAGGGGCGCAGCTTGACGTTCCGGAACCGCAGCAGCGCCTCGTAGAACTTGTCAGCGCGCGCGCTGTCGGCCTCCTGCGCCGGCGCGGCGGGCGCGGGGAAGCAGCGCCACAGCTCGCGCAGCAGCTCGCCCGAGGACAGGTACAGGCGGTTCAGCTCGGCTTTCACGTCGGGTGGGATTAGTTCTGGAAGCGGTATGAACATTTTGAATAGTACATTACTATAGAGGACGGGAAACGAAGGGTTACAGGCCAAGTAGATATATCTGGCTGAAGGAACTGAGGCCAGATAGGGATACGAGGAGATTTGCATAGTGCTTTTCTCAAACTTGCCATGAAATAAAACGAACTGGTTTCGCCGAACCATACTATTTCATTACTTATACTATTTCATACCAATAGTACAGCATCGTAAAACATAAAAAAAAAACATTCGCGCTGCGACCATAAAATAACATAGACGTCTAACGCCAGCTCATGCCCCCAAAAACAATTGTTCAATTGTGCCAAGCTGGGCAGGACATAGCGCTTTTCTTAACACCGCGCAAATGTCGACGCAACATCTTTGACAAATGCTTATAGAATATAGCCAATCAAAACTTTGATGGACCAATCACAACTATTTTTAAATGGCGGTTTAAGTTTTTATAGGTTGACATTGAAATTAATTACCGTGATGCATTGAAGAGGGGGTGACACTTGTCAACTAAAATTCAGGACCGTTTTTGAAAGGCAATTTAATATGACGTGCGGCTTCCATGTTTTATTTGTTCGTAGCATTCGCGCCTAACTTTTTTTTTATCTGTTTGAGCTATTCTTTTACCTGGGTCCCGTTTTATAAAGTTACAAGATACAGGTTACAAGTGTACAGGTTACAGGAACCTGTAATGCACTATGAACTATTACAGGTGTTTTATAAATACACACAAAAATTTACAATTGTAATAAACCATGGTAAATCTCGATTACAAGTAACATCTACAGGCGTGACGGACATCACTAATTAAAAATAAAAACTGACATAAATAATCGTATCCACAGATGATGTATGTTTATTTTGATGGAAAATCAGCCCTTCTACCGCGAAATTCAAAATTTGTAAATTTCGAAGATTTTTCGCCATAACTCCAACGAAGGCTTCATTAAAGTGACAGGGACAAATCCTCGAAATTAGCGAAAATAAAACGATGAGAGAGATGTTCTAAATTTGTGTGGAGTTCATTTGCACTTTGAAGTCGTACGGTGTCCGACTCCGAAAGTCCAAATTTATTAGGAGCTGAAACAGTCTCGGTCAACGCTATCGGGGTACAGTCAAGGGAATAAATATAATAATATATACAACTTTAGACCTTATGCTCCAGACATAAGTAAAAAAGTGTAGTCATAGTCAGCATCCCTACCGCAAACTCGGTAATCCGCAAATTTCGATTATTTTTCTCTTTCACTCTAATATATATCGCCTTGTTAGAAGTGACAAAGACAAATCGTCGTTTGCGGTTTTCGGAGTTCGTGCTAGTTGGCCAAAACTATGAAGAATCTCTCAGAAAGCGAATAACTTCAACAGTATTACGGGCAAACGTCTGTAGCACACGAAATAACTGGGAAAATTGCACTTGTAGTTGCGGTTACAGGACTCAAGACGTACGTCAGTTTATGTTAAAAGTCTACCACACCTACACTTGTTATTTACAATATTTTTATAAAACACTTGTTCGAATACGAGTTTAAAACTATTAAACTCCTGTATTTTTGTCTATGGCTGAGCTACAGGCACTTGTACCTGTAACTTGTAAAATTGTAACATAGTACTTTTATAAAACGCAAATTGTAAAAAACGGGGCAAGTGTTGCCAGTAAACGCCTGTAAAATTGTAACTTGTAACTTTATAAAACGGGACCCTGGTGGTATAGACGTTCTAAGGTTTTTTTTCTGTGGCTGAATGTCAAGACCTAGTGTCACAATTTGACGTTTCAAAACAAAAGACAGTCTGTTTGCAGTCCTAGGTGTGAAATACATACATGAAATCTCTTTACATATCATCTTAGCACATGACACCGGATACATAGTATTTCCGGGTTTAATTTAAAGTAAGTAACATCAACATTCCGTAGCAAGTTTGAGAAAATTTATGAACTATTAGTCTCACTTAGTCTAAGGCCTGAGTAGACGCTCAAGCGGGAGCAGGGCGTGCGGCAGAGCGTCCATGTGGAACAAATGCAAACGTATGCGCGTGGCTTGAGTGCACGCTGTTCAAATCCCTTGGACGCTCAACGCGCCACTGCCCTCGCTACTCAGGCCTTACACTTAGTATAGTTGCAGTCTCGGGTAGCCATTTTTGACACTACTTTTCGTTTTAAGACAACTCGAGTCTTAATGTGGTTTAGTGTTTCCTACCGCAGAACGTGACTTACGTGCCATACGATACGGTATACGATGCTATTAAAGTCAAGTGAAATCCCCCAATACATATTCGCCTACAATACATATTTGTAAATCTAGTATTAAGTGGATTTACAAGCAATTACGCAAATCCATTTCGCTTGAGTAAATTCAATCGCGTGGCGTCAATGAAGCATTTTATTTTAAAACTTGGCACGGAAACATAAGATTAGCATTAACTTTTTGCCCTACAGGTCTACTGTGACTTACGCGATACGGTGAAGGCGCGGTGCTATTCGCTCGACCAGGCCGCTACGCAGGTGAACACTAGCCCTACCCCAGCTCCTGTGATTTACGCGCAATGGCCACTATTTCTTATTAATGCAACAAAGACAGTTAGCTGCCTTTCGTTTACAATTGACGATTAAAGCGTTAGAGATTGGCAACTTGGCTAAGCATCCTGGTCTGTGACTTACGCGCCATGGCGGCGGCGTGGTGCTGCCGCATGAGCGCGCTGCCGGGGCTGAGCTCGCCGAGCGCCGCCACGCAGCCCGCCGCGCCGACGCGTATCGGCCGCGCACACTGTTGCCCGCTTGACCACGCCTGCGTGTGAAGTAACACTACAGGGCTACTGTGACTTACGCGCCATGGCGGCGGCGTGGTGCTGCCGCATGAGCGCGCCGCCGGGGCTGAGCTCGCCGAGCGCCGCCACGCAGCCCGCCGCGCCGACGCGTATCGGCCGCGCACACTGTTGCCCGCTTGACCACACCTGCGTGTGAAGTAACACTACAGGACTACTGTGACTTACGCGCCATGGCGGCGGCATGGTGCTGCCGCATGAGCGCGCCGCCGGGGCTGAGCTCGCCGAGCGCCGCCACGCAGCCCGCCGCGCCGACGCGTATCGGCCGCGCACACTGTTGCCCGCTGGACCACGCCTGCGTTCAAAGCCAAAAAAACACTCAATAAACTTCTACTGCATGATCACATCAGATCACATCAACTTATATAAGTCACTGCTAAACGTAAGTCACTCCTATTTATTAACTAAGCGCTTGTTCGTATTTTCAATTGTCCAGCAGTGGACTGATTTGATATGCCACGCTATGTCTACTATGATGATACTGCTGCCCATTTATAAACGGTCAGCAGTGACAGTTTAATCCCTTGGTCAACTCTTACGACAACCCTGGGAAGATTTGGGGTTATGACTTAGGACAAATATATTCTTAACGGCTGTTAATACACCGCACAACCACATAACGAATAGATAAGATTCAACGCATAAGTAACTCACTATTAATGGTTAAAAAAATATACTTATGTATTATAGTGACTTACCTGACATATTGAAGCTAGCGCCGACAAAGGTGGTGGGTGATTCGTACTCGAACTTGATTGGTTAACTTGCGATGATGGTCCTAATAAATACCTTTCAATCTGTAAAAGAATATAAACCGTATACAACATACAAAACAATAAAAAAGGACAACATAATCAAACCAGTCTTTAGAAAAGTATTAATAGTTGGTTACCTTAGATAATTTTAATTCCTGTGCATCTTCATTCTTATTTGAATCTTCTAGATCCTCATAATGAATCT
>JALPQI010007901.1:0-52248 GCA_025490895.1 Thaumatotibia leucotreta | reverse complement strand
TTCTTATGATGTTAAAGATAAGAATTTATTTATTTACTCTCTTAAGGCGTACAGTCAAGTGCAAAAATAAGTATCGAAAGAATCCCCTCATAAATGTTACGACGTTCTTATTACACAGAATTAGAGTGCACTGGGACATATTTTTGAACATTTTTGTGTGAACCTTATTTTGTCTCTGACTGTACCGCGAAAATTGTATGTTTCGGACATCTGTCTCCGTTAAGGGGCACCAATGACGATAATGACGCATCCGCTGGGTTGAGAGCTGATTTAGATTAGATTAAGAAGCAGAAGCATAATGTGAAATAATAAAAAGGCCAGTCAAATCTGTAGGATTGCATAAAAATAATCTAGGTACATTGCACACTAATGACAAAACACAAAAGGGAGTCCCGCACATTGCTTTTAAATAACTAACAAAATGCTTTGCCGGTGACCGGTGACTCATGGTAAGGTAAAGTTGTTGTATGTAGCGTGGTGATAAGTTTGGACAGTTTAGTGTTTTATGGACAAACGAACGGAAGTAGCCGGTGAAAGCTGAATCTGAAGAAAGATTGTTATGTTACTCATGTATCTACCTATTTTATACATGACTTAACATGCGACTTCCACGCACAACGCATCAGTATTGCGATACAGCGAGGAAATGCCGCCAGCATCCTCGGTACAATGCCACAAGAGCCAACCTTAGAAATAGGTTACGTTAAGTAGATTAGTTAGCTTTAATCTATGTACATAAATTGTAGTTTTGAAAATAAATATATAGGCATAAAAAAATTGTATACATTAAAAATGCGAAATTGACCTAATATGGACGATCTTTAAAAATGTGCCAAACCGTGAACAGAAGAGACACGTTCCTGACGTTCCCCATAGTCAATATCCGTCTATGAAACACAGCGTAATTTTTTCTCCTTTCTGCAGACTTTTCAGTCGACGCGGAAAATCCAAAATTTTCTATCAGCGATCAATAATAAGCGCCTAAATTTTTTAAAGACGCCTTTTTCGATTGCCAGATTGCAAAGGTTTGTTGGACATAGTATACACTATAATTAGTATATTTAGTATGACTAACATTCGTAACACAATTGTGCAATCGCGATTTTTGTTTTGATTAAGGCCTTGCCTGGGTTATGTAAATTTTTTTTGCAAGTCTGTATATTGTACAGGCATATAACAGGCCTACAGCGTGATATTTCTAAATTATAGGTAGGTACCTACGCAAAATTCAAAAAGTTACGATCATTGCCGCCGAGTCCGATGGTAGAACCGTGGTAATAAAAAGTTGTCGGAGCGGGAGGTGGTGACGGAAGCGTGGTATAAAGCCGCGCCAGAAGACTAATATTTGAATAATAGAAGAGGCTTCGTTGTGTCCTCGCAGCTGGCGCTAGCGTCGCATGGGGCGCGGCCCTCTGTTCGCGGGAATAGGGCGAGGGGTGTATTGTAATCAGTAATCATCAGTAATCAGTAGTACTCCTAATTTATTTGCTAAAACATGGTAAAGTATACAGGTCTTCCAACACATATAAGTTTGAGCTACATGTTTAGTCACAAGGACATGCAAATATTGTGAGTAGATGCCGCATGCATAAATTAAATATATTTATTATTTACAAAAAGGAATGTCATTCATGTCAGCCTCCGTAGCCTAGTTGGTAGAGACCCTGCCTACGAAGCTGGAGGTTCCGGGTTCAAATCCCGGCGATGGCATTATTTGTGTATTTATTTATCACAAATATTTGTTCCTTGGTCATGGCTGTCTTATGTATTTAGGTAACTATATGTATCTATCTATTATAATATATCGTCGCCTGGTACCCACATCACAAGCCTTAATTGAGCTTACTGTGGGACTAGGTTGATTTGTGTAAGATGTCCCAAGATATTTATTTATTATTCAGTTAGGTATTCATTAATGGAGTAGTATGCTTTGGACACTAAAAAGTTAAATACTGCGGTTTTAAATTCTTTAACACTTTTTAAATTTAAGATGTCTGCTGGTAATTTGTTGAAAATTCGAGGTGCCATGCCAACTGTACTTTTTGACACAAAAACTGTTTTCGAAGACTTACAATTCATTTTGACTTCATGCCGTAAACTGTTAAATGTTTTTAATTGGGTTATATTACATTTCACATACATTGCTACTTCATACACATAAAGACATGGTAAAGTTAATATCTTGAGCTCTATAAAATGTTTTTTACAAGGTGCGTCACGTTGAATATTATTGAATATAATATCTTTTTCTAGCTCATAAAGCGCTCGTTTGGGTCAAAATCTTTTCGTTGTCTTATTTTGTGTCCCTAAAAAACGTGACGCAGTGATAATTTTTGTATGAGATGATATTTTGTTTTCAATTTCTTATGTATGGATAAAAATCTAACATGGAAAAGAAATAAAAGTGCATCGGATTTTTTTATACACTGAATCGAAACAGCAACTACAAGCGTGACAGAGTGGTATGAAACAAGACAACGAAAAAAAATATAACCCATTTATCCTTTAATACGGGCGGGTAAAAACGCATTTTAATCACTATTGAGTAAAGTAATGACCTTGGATCGTAGCACCTACCCTAGTAGCACTCGTTTGACCGAAATCGATGTAACGAAACGTAAAATGCTCATGAATGAGTCGTTCCACTTGTATAAACATTTCGTTGTTACGGTCACAATACTACTTACTCATACTATTTGCAAAGCTGAATAAATACTATAATAATATAGTTGAATTAATAAGAGTCATAAATAAAACCAATAAATCATAAGTAGTCATTTCATTTCAATCATATTCGTATTTCTGGACTACATTGCATGAGTATTTTATCTCGATTTCAATTCCATAAATCATGACTTTGATGTGATGATTCGTTCAATAGTAAATGAAATCATTTTTTTAAGTCTGAATAGGTAGTCATCTTTCTCTGTCACTCGAATTGAGACGTAAATAGAGGGAGAGACACAGATGGCTAAAATACACGATCCTCGATGTTCACTGCAGGGTTCACTGGGCTGCCATGACGTCTTAAATGTGATTCAGTTGAGGTCCTAAACCCCCGTGGTAGCCCCGTAGGGTGCTCAGACAAGATTAAGCTAGCGCTTAATCGTCAATCGTAAACGAAAGGCAGCTAACTGTCTTTGTCTCACTAATATGAAAGAGTGACACAGAGGGAAAACTACGATACGCTACTAAGCGTTAGCGATTGGCAACTTGGCTATTAGCAAATGGCTAAGCATCCAGCATGCCTAGGCAAGTTGCCAATCGTCAATCGTAAGCGAAAGGAAGCTAACTGTATTTTCCCCTCACTAGCTCGTAAAGTGCTCGTTTATCCTTTAATACGAACGTGTAAAAACGCACATTATTCACTTGTGTGGCAAAGTAATGACCTTGGTTTTGGAATAACAAAACGTAAAATGCTCATGGAAATTGTTCCATATTAATGACAATTAAATAATTTGTTTGAGAATTTAGTGTAAAATACAAACCTTTATATAATATGATGATTTTAACATATAAATCCTAAAATTCCATAAGTAACAATTGTTTTAGTGAATGATGATAAGATGAATAGATGCAATCACAAAACGCAGAAAATGTCAACGTCAACATCGTCAAAGAATATTATAGGTTATAATCTTTATTTACCGACTCGAACACGCATAAAAATAGTAAACTAAACAACTTTCAGGGTGTTCTGTTATAATTTTGTAAAAATAATGAATGAGAATGATTTAATAATGCATTGGCGTTGGTGTGCAACTACAGGAATGTGTAAAAATCGTGCTGCGTTTACTTTTCGTGCTAAGTTTACTGCGACAAAATCTTGCATTAAATACATGATGCATTTGGAAAATCATTATCACTAACCCCATGATGATTGTAATGTGAACAAATAATTACCTTTTTTGAGTTTCCTCGCTATAGTGAGGGGAAAAGTTTTGTGTTACACACGGGTGCAAATGTATTTTACTTCTCGTATGTTACAACACTCGCTGCGCTCAGGATTCTATTTTAGAACCACTCGCTTCGCTCGTGGTTCAACTATAGAATCCTTTCGCTTGCTTGTGTTTCAATTTCATACTCGCGGGTAAAATACAACTTTGCACCCTTGTATAACAAATAACTATTGTCGTACTAATATGAAAGAGTGACACAGAGGGAAAACTACGATACGCTACTAAGCGTTAGCGATTGGCAACTTGGCTAAGCATCCTGGCCTGTTTAAATATCACGACAGGCGATTTGGGCGGTTACACGCAGTACACTTGCCTCGCTTTTAACTGAAGCCGTACCATGAACTGCCACGGAGTTATTAACACGGATTTAGTTTCTAACCATCGCGCTCGTACTTGCGTATAGGTGCAGCGAGCCGGATAGAAGTCCGCATTAATAACTCTCATGGTACGGCTACTGCTTCTTAAATCGAAACTGTCATAAGGCCCTTAGGAAATGAGAAGTTCGTCAAAATAAAGTCGGAGAACACGTAGGATACCAATATCAGCAGCCCTGATTTCGAGGAGTTGTTTCTGTCACTCTAATGACGCCTTTGCTGGAGAGACAGAGACAAATGCTCTTAATTTACGAATTGATTTTCGCGGAAGGCCAGTGATGATATACAGTAATTACGTTATTTAGTGTTTTAAGTAAAACAAGTATACTACAAATACGCAAAAATAACGAAAATGCTTGAGTTTAGTACTTTATTACAAGACCCCGATATATCCCTGGAACGCATCACTCGCCAAAAGCGGACTCGCGAATTCATATTGCTGTCACAATGAACTTCAGTATATATTGCACTGATGCTAATTGAGACAGGGATATTAATCGGGCGTTTCCGTGAAAAGCCGAAGGGAAAGGATTTTGCACTACATCTGGGGCCTATTTCTCGAAAGCTTGTAACTTGTATCACAAGCGGAAGTCCTTATCTAATTAATAGTGTTAAAAAGAGATTTCCACTTGTATTACAACTATTACAAGTTACAAGCTTTCGTGAAACGGGCCCCTGTACATCATACCCTTTTTGTTGTTTTCATCCGCAACGCTGACAGTGGCACCATACCCGGCTACTCTAAAAGCTGGTCCATGAAATTACAGGCACTAACGCCTCTCTCACTTATTATAACAACTTTTATGGAATCGTAAATTGTTTAGAAGTAGGTTGTGGAAGTCGCAGGCGGCATCCAGCGCTGAACGTGAACGTCTTACTTAAGAGCTACTGCTGAGAATTGCACTGGATTTAAGCGTTTCTGCCGTTTCTGGCGATTTTCGGGTTCCAATTTCCGCCATTTTTTATTTGGTCATTGCCTATGATAGGCGTTTTGTTTACAATTGAGTGTTTTGTTTACAATTAATTTTTTGATGTAAAAATTTTCAAGTAATATTATTCACACATTTATATATGCGTGTTTTGTATATCTCTATTTTATTTTACAAGATAGGTACTATCATACATTTATATCTATTCGAAACATATGTCCCGACAGCATATAGAAAGAGTTGTTTTCGAAGCTTATTGTTGAATATTACTTACTAAATAAACAAAAACTATTCTTAGTGTGACATAGTACATTTCCAATGAGCATTCGCTCGTTTGGTGTAAACCCACCTTTACAAGAGTGCGAATGCAGAATGTTGGTGAACCAAAAAAATTTTTTCATGATAAATGTTTCGTCACAAAATTTCGTGAAAAATGTTTGTCAAAGTTTAAGTACCTCAATGAAATAATTCTATAAATTGGACTCCTATGTAAATACGAGTACGAATTAATAAAGTAAAATCTTTACACGTAGTACAAGAGCCACTTGTTCGGTTATTAACCTGACTCACACTGCTTCATTCCTATTATCATAAACTTCTTAATCTTAATCAGGCTTAAAGTGTGATATAAATGTGTTTTTACTTACACATGAGAATTAAATGAACTTTAACTATTCGTTAGGAAAAAGAAAAAACACCTCGTCCTTTTTCAAAGTTTAGTAACTTAATTACAATAGCCGAAACAACTTCGACGAATTAAAAATACATTTATAACGTAAGTATACCTTGTTTTTTTACGCATTTATTTCTCCGATTCCTTGCGACTGACATCTGCTTGAAAAGACTTAAATCCCGCGTATTCTTCGGTATCCAATGAAATATCACCCCCAATCCCTTCAAATAGAGCAGAGGTTCCAAGTAATTACATAGACAGCTAGCATCATAAGTTCCTATACATCTAATAGCTTACGCAACAGACATAAGGTTGAAAATTGTGTATATATTTTTGGCTTTTATTCGAACATACGAGGTTGAGGAATTAAGTGTTGTTTCTCTAGCTAAGCGCTTATTAGATGAAGGCGGAGGGTCTGGCCTACTACCGCGAAAATCGAAATTCGTATATTTCTAGTATTTGTCTCTCTCACTCTAATGACGCCTTCGTTTGAGTGACAGAGCAAAATCCTCGACATTTACGAATAATCGTTTTTCGCGGTAGGGCCGCTGGGGAACGCTAATGTTCGCCCAAACTGACACTACGACGAGGCTGCCATGCTTTCGGATTATTACGTTACTTGTGAATACCATTAAATATATTTTTAAGTCGACCCGGGAATGGCTTTGCAAAGATCACGTCACGCAGCTGTGTGCAAACAAGCAGTGTCGGAGAAATAAAAATAAAGCATCCCTATTTTATTTTTCAATTTCGTTTTTATGCCAACAATTAAGATTATCAGTACAATAAAGTTACTAAAATAATTGTACTGGGAGTGGAAAAATCAAGATAATTGCATTATTTTGTATTTAAGCATAACGTAATAATAAAATGTAATAATAAAACTGGAAATTTAATTAAATTAATTCAACTCGTAAAATCTGGATTATTTTTTTGTGCTTCCACCCTGTACCCTATCTCTATCTTAATGACAATTTTCGGAAGAACGTTGTTCTACAGAAACAATGTTTCTAAACAAAATTGCTTATCATCAATACGCACCTTAAATCAATTTCCTTGATAACATACATAGATACATCCTAATTATTATTCTTAAATCATACACACCTCCACGTCCTAAATCGTTGTCGCTTTATAATCGTCGTACCTCAAACGAAATGCAAAAGACCGCAAACAAATGCGAGAGGCGGCGTGAAAAATGCTCCTCTCGTTTCTTCAGCTCGAGAGGAAGACATCTTTACTTGACCCATGTTCCTGCTGCTTGGCTAGTGATGGCGAGGAGTAGAGTATTTCTTGTCTGCGATATACACGGTGCCCATGAGGAAGGGGAAAAAAATCAACAGCGGATTTCTGACCAAATTTGAAGTTAAAAATGTCATATGAAGTTTTCTGGATTCAGTCTATTTTAAGGGAAAATCTGAATTTTTCCTAAAACCGTTTTAGCCCGTTACGCTATGATAAACGCATTTTAGGAAACGATTTTGTTACCATGTTGTCTTAGTCTTGTCGCACTTAAGTGACAGACATCAAATGAACAAAAAAGTAACCTAGCAAATGAAAAAAAAAACGTTTAAAGTGCATTTTTTACGATAGTTCCATTAATATTTTTTTTAGTGTTTTTTGTGTGTGTATGGCATTCAAAACTTCAAAAAAAAAACTAAATTTTTTTTTTTGCAGATTTGATTAAAACTCACTTAAAATTTTTTGCTTCTTTTAGTCTCAGGAATATGCTGTTAAAATTTTTCCCCTTCCTCACGGGCTGTAATAAACATGGACATATAACGCGAGTTCAAAAATGTCTCCAAAAACAATTGTGTAATTGAGCCGAGATGGGCAGCCGCTTTTCTTACACCGCCCATAATTATGTTGGCGCAACATCCGCGACAAAAAATGCAAATAATTCTATAAACAATAAAAATGCAAATAGTCTATCAAAACTTTGATGCATCAATCACTATTACTTTTAATAGCGGTTAGGCATAGGACACACTCGGTCAATGAATACGGGTCAGGTGGTTTTTTTTTCATAGAAAATAAAAATTGAATTTTTTTCATGGAAATTTCAAATATGTTTTCAAAATATTTATAGTGTAGGTAGGTAAAATCTATTTTTAAATCAGGTTGTTTTGGAATTTCCCTAAATTTATAAATAAATCCAAAAAAACTTTTAAATTGTCGTTAGGTCGGTTTGTATAGAGACAAAAATCTGTAACAGTCGACTTACAGAAAACCACCTAAAATGTTTGATAATACAATTTTTTTAATCATTAGTTGCTATTTTTATATCTACGGAGTCAACTGACGATATGGTTCCGTGTTTTACGGATCGGGTGAAAACTTCAGGGAAATTCCAATACAAACTGATGTTAAAAACGGTTCCACTTGTATTACACATATTTATTTTAAATATTTGTAATCAGCATGTTTCCAGTATTTTCTATGAATAAATCCACCTGACCCGTATTCATTGATCGCGAGTGTATTAGAAAAATTGCGTGTTGTATTGAAGACGGGATGACACTCTTCAACAAAAGTTCAGGACCGTTTATAAAATGCCACTTAGTATGTATGGCGTGCAGCTCAAACGTTACGTTACCTAGATTTAATTTTCTATATTTTTATGCACAGAAAACTCGACGCAGGGGCTATTTCTCATACAAGTATCAAAATGTTGGACTTCATGGAAACCCTTAACATTCGAACATAGTCGTGACACACGTGTCCAACTAAATAAGTATCACCCAGATATACACATGTACAGGGTGGCTAGTAAGTAGCCCGACAAACTTGAAAGGTGTATTCCAGAACACATTTTGAGGCTATAATGTCATATGAACTTTTCTGGATTCGGCTTAGTTTAAGAGATAATGTTATTCAAAAAACTATTTTCATCACAAGTCACTGAAAAATGCCTGCACGATTAAAATTCTTACACTAATAGTTTTCATCTCGACATACACACTGATTAAAGTGAGAGAAAATGAGAAAAAGTTTCAGAAAAATGTTAAACTAAAAAAAAAATCAAAAACCCAAAAAAAAAATCTTACCCTACAATTAATTACTGGTCATGTACAAAAGAAATGAAAATATTACAAAAAAGAATTAAAAAAAATTCTTTGTTCGAAAATGACATGCCACTTTTTTTTTTACTTTTTTGTCATCAAAAATGCATTGGTATAGTCATCCAGTATACTCATTCCCACCCTGTAGATTTCTATACATATACATAAAAAGCCACGACCAAGGAACAAATATTTGTGATAAATAAATACACAAATAATTGAAATAATGCCCTCTCCAGGATTTGAACCAGGAACCTCCAGTACGTAGGCAGGGTCACGTCCAAAAGTACCAACTAGGCTACGGAGCCAGACGGTTTAAGTACGGAATCCTTAGTGTGCGAGTCTGAAAAGTACCGACAGGAATACAGATTTTTTTTCTGGTTGCTAGTGTTGCTATTTGCTCGGTAAGTTGTGCGAATGAAGGCCCAGTTTTACGTAATAAAAAAGCTTGCATTAAAATTGCTAGGAGAACATGCTTCCATCGAGAATTTCATTTTTAAAACAAGCTTTTATTGCTGGGGCCGTACTTTGCTTTTATTGGTATAAGTGTACATAGATTGAACTGAACTGGAGCTCGTACAGTGTGCAGTTATAAAAGTAATGCTAAAAAATAATTTCGTTTTCCAACAAACTTATTATACAGAGAAGACTACGGAGAGTGCGACACTTATTCATACTTAGTGCCTTTATCAGATTCCATAGAACGGTCCAAAGTCGAATATGAATACCACAATATGAATCAACAACAGACCACTTCCTAAGCAGAAGAATGTTCAGAGTACCTAGGTTAATACTACATTTGTCAGACGCTCTGCGCATCATACCTATATATACATGCTTTTACATTATACAAAGGTAAATCTGCCTTAAAAATGGTTTATCTATTTTTTACAAGATTTTATTTACTTCACGTTTGTTTGTTTTTTGTCTTCGAATCATGCGAGTAGCTGGCCACTTACCGATAGAATTTTGGTTAGGTATACATAGGCCTA
This sequence comes from Thaumatotibia leucotreta, assembly GCA_025490895.1. Classification (NCBI taxonomy): domain Eukaryota; kingdom Metazoa; phylum Arthropoda; class Insecta; order Lepidoptera; family Tortricidae; genus Thaumatotibia; species Thaumatotibia leucotreta. The sequence continues at coordinate 42,259 of JALPQI010007901.1, read as the reverse complement.
TCCACGAAAAAGGTCTTCAGATATATTTTTGCCAATATAGTTATGCACTTAATCAGGTACCTAATTCTAATTTTGAATAATGCTAAAAATAGATAATAAGACACGTATTTTAGCATTTAAATAAATCCCATTATGAAGATCGAACATCTCACTCTTTCTGCTTTACCTACTAGGGTACCTTACCAAATAATTAATTATTAGAAATTAACTTTTCAATGCATTTTACCAGAGATTTGAACGGACGCAACTCTTCCGAAGTTGTAATGAGTTTGCCACGTAGCTCTTTATGTTTTAAATCAAGCTCTTTCCCTTTGAAGCGGACTGTTGGTTAGTTAGGAGCAGTGTGAAAGAACACTAGTTTATGAACTTATGACAAATATCTACTTCGGAGAGCATTCGGGTTTGTTAGCGGGGTAGTTTAAGTTGACTTACGGCCTGTGTCACAAACCTCAGATAAATATATCTGTCAGATAAAAATATTTACTATCCTTTTCACCAGGCATAAAAAAGAAAAGAACAAATAACATTTCTCTTCCCGGGAAGGGAAGTAATAAACCGGGTGGCTTATGATGGTCGAGTTTTATCCAATTATCGTGCTACGCGTCACTTTCGCACTTGCATACTTGTTAGAACGTGACGGCAACGCTGACAAACGATTAGACGCGGTACCATCATAAGCCTACAGGAACCCTTATAGTTTCGTCATATCTGTCTGTCCGTCTGTCTGTCCGCAGCATAGCTCAGTGGCGTAGGTACTAGAGATTTGCAACTTAACATGTAGGTATACATATTAATTACGCCGACAAAATGGTAGAATAAAATATTTAATAAAATCAGGTACCTCCCCTACACGTGAAGTGGGGATGAATTTTTTATTTTCCTGTAATCCTATAGTGTGGGGTATCGCTGAATAGGTATTTTAAAAATAATAAAGTCTTAGGAGAAAGTTGGTCTTAAGTTAATATTTTCGGAGATGCTCGCTCAAGTTTAAAAAAAAATGTCCGTATGTTGATCCGTTGGTCAAAAAAATTAAAAAAATCATTAATTGCTTAGAGAACAAATACTTTAAATAAAACTATTTCGAATATAATCAGCCTAGCCGTTTTTGAATAACAACAGAACCCCACACTTAGCATGGTCCGACGTCCTCTTGGCCGGCCTTAATACATTTAAGTAAATAACATTACTATTTTAATGGGTTCAATATTTTAATAACTAGTTACGTACGCATAGATAAACTAATCCAACTGATACAAATTATCCATTAATTTCTATTAAGAGAATAACCCTCGTTGACTGCTGCTGTTTTGATGCTGCTACTGATAAGATGTGTTTTATACTCGTCCAAAATACGAACACTTAATATACAATTGTTGTATGTTGATTTTAGCAACAAAACATCCCCTGCAGCCATGTCAAAAAATATGTCGAATCCAAATGGTTTAGTCTGTCGTTCCTGTTGTATTTTTTAAATGTTTTATAATGTTTTTTTATATTATATTCTACCACTTTGTCGGCGTGATTAATATGTATCATCAGCATCATCAGCTTATCTCAGTCCACTGCTGGACGTAGGACGCATTGGTAGGTAAATACCAATAATCGCCACGCTAGGCAAGCGGATTGGTGATCGCAGTAATGTGTCCACTATGCTGACGCTACTGCCCATCATCAATCAAATCAAATGAATTTATATGTAGGCATGTACCTATACCAGTACCAAACTGTAAATTTCTAATACCTACACCTACTAACGGCCAATGAGCTCTGCTGCGGACAGACAGACAGACATGTCTTGGTACTAGAAAAGTTCTTAGTTTACTACGGAACCCTAAAAAGATATCAAGGTCTAAGGTGTTGCAGTCGTGAGGCTCCGTACTTAATGAAAGTTTAGTTTTTCCGTGCGGAAAGATATGGCATAAGTTTATGAAACAAATTTATGAAATGGACGATACACCTCTTGCCTCGGAAGAAAGTGCTACATTTCCGGGCATTTGGTCCAAGTGACGAAATATTAGCGGCCCAGTCTGGAGGCCGATGGAGACACAATACCAAATACTTATCAGCATGCTCACGCATGTTGTCTATTGATATTCCAGTTTACTATGAAATGCGTAAGCATGATACGCGCGCGGAACGCAGTAGCCGTACGCCGTACATGAGCCGTACCAAACTTATGGTACGGCTCATAATAGTCATAACGACTTTTTGCTGTAGGTAAAATGTGAGTAAAGATCAAGTTAAATAAAAAATATGCTTATAAATTGTACGTAATTAAAAATAATATGTAGGACTGTAAGTGTATATTTACTTAACTTACGGACAGCCGGATAGAAACCCCAAACCAAAGTATTTTGTTGCATCGTCCACAGCTTATCTGCTTTGCCCCAAGGTTGACTGGTAGAGAATGCTTTTTAGCATTAAGTTCGCCTTTTGTACAATAATCTTGTTTTCTTGTGCAATAAAGGTTAAATAAATAAATAAATGATCTTTATTGTTTCATTTGTTTTACAAACTAACTAGTAAATTATACGCAGTACAAAAAATGTAACGTTAAGTTTTGTTTTCATAAAGCCATTATTTTTTATTGCAATCGTCAGTTGAACGAAGGTACTTGTACCTTATAACTTGAGCCTGCTTCGTTCGATGCGTTTAGGCCGAACTTCAATCACTTTGCCCGCCCTTCCTGTAAGGGCAACAAACAAAAAACCTACGAGAAATATGAACGCACTGTGCTACAGTCCACAAAAAAGCTAGCTTTTTCAATAAAGTAACAGAAACTGCATACTGAAATATACATACTAATTGTTTATTCGTTTTTTAGGGTTCCGTAGCCAAAATGGCAAAAACGGAACCCTTATAGATTCGTCATGTCCGTCTGTCCGTCTGTCCGTCTGTCACAGCTGATTTACTCGGAAACTATAAATGCTACAGTAACGAAATTTGGTAAGGATATGTGTTGTATGAACCGCTACAGGATTATGATACTAAATTGTAAAAAAAACCATTGGGGTGGGGGCCCTCCATACATGTAACTGAGGGATAGAATTTTTTTTTTAGTTGTATATAAGCGTGTGGGGTATTAATAGAAAGGTCTTTGAAAATGATATGAAGGTTTATAAATCTTATTTAAATTTAAGCAAATCGTTTTCGAGATATCAGCTCTCAAAGTCTGAAAAATGTGTCCCCCCCCCTCTATTTTTTAAACTACGCGATATAAAATTCTAAAAAAAATATATGTTATGCACATTAATAAACTCTATCAACGATTTTTGGTTTGATTAAATTATCTCTTTTAGTTTTTGAGGTAGGTTGATTTAACTGTATTTTTTTAATAATAAATTGATAATGGTACGGAACCCTTCGCGCGCGAGTCCGACTCGCACTTGGCCAGTTTTTATTATTTTAAAAGCGAGTCCGCTGCAGCGAAAATCTAACAGAACATTGTTTTTACAACATGTTAGCAAAACTGCCCGTCCATTGAAAATTTAGAAATAAAGTTTTCGTGTTCCTAAACATTGTTCACGCACAAAATTTACTATGAATTCCGAAGAAGACATCTTAAATTTGCTAATTCTTTTTTTTTATGAAAAATTAAGAACGCGTTAATTAACTCGGCGGCATCACATGGTACGGCTACATGCATCAGCCGCAAATACTGTGAACAGGGGTTCGACTCCCACCTCCGTCGTTGATGAAGTTGGTTATCTTCTTTGTTATGAGATTAATTTCATAATGTATGATACCTAATCGTTAACTGCTAGATCAATTAAAATAGGAGGTATAGATGCATTTAGACCAAACGAGCATTCGCTATCCTATCCCCCACTCTACGAAATCAACGAATTACGTTTTGTGTAACGATCGAATTTCGTAGAGTGGGGGATAGAATAGCGAATGATCGCTTGGTCTGAATGCACATTAAGACGAAAATATACGTAATATATATTTCGATTATTTGTCCTATAAGAATAATAACGCTTACTACTCTCTAGTAAATGGCTATTAATGTCGAATTTCGACATTTCATTTTGACAGTGGTATCTGAGAGTAAGCGTTATTTTTCATAATATTTTCTTCGGTTACCGCGAGGATTACACATTAAATAGAACTAAATAGCACCGCAGACTACGAACCCTGTAAAGTGTTCTAAACGTCGGGATGACGTTAAATACAATTAATATAAGCGAGTTTTCCACAGATTTATTTCACGTTATTCTTCAAATAAAAGTTTGGTGTAATCGAACTTTAGTAGTTCGATTTACTTGCAGACCCACTCCCTATTACCAGGCTTAAGGGCTCGATCTAGACAGAGGAATGTCAGGTTTAACCAGGGTTGCCAGATAACGGACTGTAAAAACAGTGAGACGAACCTTAATAATTCTGAGTTATAAAGAAAAAAATCATTAACAATGTTACTGACGAGGGACAAATGAAGGGTCCACGGAAATAACATGTCTAGTCAATTCAAATTACAGAAGGAAAAACCACTTTACTAAACAGAATAAGGTGTGAATTTGCCCTGATGTTTTTGAGCAAACCTTCAAATTGTGTCAAAAGGACGTGGACAAAAAAGTGTAGGCACAGGGCAACGTATGAAGGTAAAACTCGACGACACTATATTATTTAATTATGGTCATATTACATTACATACTTTAATATATACTGATTATTAAAATGAATACATTGCTTACATATGAGCATTCGTTTGACAAATAAGAGCCAGTTTATCCTTGCCCGAATTTCATCGTGTAAAGTCTTTAGACTACCAATTAAAAGAGCGGAACAAAACGCGGTAAAGCGGATATATGGCAGCATTGGGTAGCTGGCCAGACGTTATAAGTGTAGGTACTATACTTTATGTTGGGTTTGGCAAATTAAAGCCAGTTTATCCTTGTCCGGATTTCATCGTGTAAAGTCTTTAGACTATCAAAAAAGCGGAGCAAAACGCGGTAAAGCGGATATAATGGCAGCACTGGGTAGCTGGCCAGACGTTATAAGTGTACTATACTTTATGTTGGGCGTAGACGATAGTGATCTGCGGTCAGACAGACTAAGGAAACCTATTTAGAATTGGAAAGCAATCTGGATCCTCTAATGCTCTATTCTCTTCAAAGAGTACCTATATGTATATGTGCTATGCGTTCCATAGAACGGAAATTATAAATATATTAAGCTATAGGTGAGATGTTGGGAAGTGGGAAGCTGAGTGGACATAGTCTAAATACCTTATGAAGAATATGAGGCTTACTGTAAGGGACCCCCTGGAATTAGTCATATTTTTGCCTTTTTGGCATCAAGAACGCAGGGTCAAAATTCTTCATTCTCCTCCACTTTCGTGCACTATAAATTGCCCAAACCTTACGAATTTGATACTTGTTGGAAGCAGTAATTTTATCCTTTGTCGACTGAAGATAAGCGATGGTATCCGTTACAATTTGGCCAAAAAGATACGTAGAGAATTTTACTAGCGACCCGCCCAGGCTGCGCACGGTTACAATACTGATACTAAAAATACCTTCCTCTTCAATCACTCTATCTATTTAAAAAAAACGCATCAAAATCCGTTGGGTAGTTTTAAATTGTTTTTTTTTACAATTAGTTATAATTATATCCAACATATTTTATTCCTTTTCAGGGGCCCATTTCTCGAAGGCTTGTAACTTGTAATACAAGTGGAAGTCTCTTTTTGACACTATTCATTAGATAAGAACTTCCGCTTGTATTACAAGTTACAAGCTTTCAAGAAATAGCCCCCAGGTAGTAATGGTTTTATTTGTTCATAGCGTTCGACAAATTACCTACTGTCAAGTGAACAGAAGGTAATTTGTCGTGATACAAATAATAATTAATTGTTAAACTTCAACAAAGGTCTGCAGTTAGATGATCTGTTAGGAGCTCTAACGAGACATTTTGTTCCCAGAATAAACCGTTTGCGTAAATATAAAAAGCGATTTTTCGGTCTAAACCGTTTTATTAAAATTCCAAGATGGTGCTCATTTTTATTCAATATTTTGCCTAATAAAAAATCCTCTCATTGTATTTCAATAGGGCAGGCATTGCTGACGGTACAGGGGGGTGAATTGAGATTCGTGGCGTCAACAAGTAGAGATCTCTCTTCATGGACTTTCGGGTTCTTTATACATATATGGATAGTAATAATATTGGTTGGGGTGGGACATGCACTTACATGCAGTTAATAAACTTAATTTTCAGTTAGCATGTCATAGCGTCTCCTAACTTAGGAAAGCTGCTAAGTATGGTTCGTCCCTTTCGCTGTTATCGTCATATTGGTAAGACTGAAAGGGACAAACAGTGCTTAGCGGCTTTTTAAGTTAGGAGACGGTTATGAATAAGGGGGTTAGTCACGAATGTTTAAGTAGGTAGTCATTACGCGTGATATTCGAAATCGAAATATGTAGGTACATTACAGAAAACGGAAACAGGAGGTTTTATTTCAAGCACTGAGTCCACCGTGGTCACGGCAGTAAGAATACATTTGTCACCACCCCCAACTCCTCCTGCGGGTGTCGTAAGAGTTGACTAAGGGATTGAAATGTCACTGACCATTATTTGATAAAAGATTGATGATGAGCAGCAGCGTCATCATAGTGGACACATTGCTGCAATCGATTATGGGGATTATGGATTACCTCCTAATGCGCCTATGTCTATACGCATGGTTGATAGGAGAGGTCTTCCAGCAGTGGACTATCATAGGCTGAATGATGATGATGATGACTGAGTCCTCTGCTACGCGACGATTGCACGGCACGGACTGCTGACAAGTGATAACACTGAGTTTAACCGTTTAGTTATCATATGTATCACGATAACTTAGTGATGCCTACATTGATGCCTAACTAGATAGCTAAGGACTATAAATTTTATCATCGTAGGTATCTGCGCTAAAAGAGACGTGCTAATTATTTGTATTATTAGGTACCTATACCTTCTAACCGCCAGGAATTTTTCGTGTAGCGCCACCAATAGAAAAATTACACCACGTACAGCGGCCTTATCGCGAAAAACGGAATTCGTCAATTTCGAGGATTTTTCGCTGTCACTCTAACGAACGAAGGCGTCATCAGAGTGAGAGATACAAATTCTCGAAATTTACGAATTTCGTTTTTCGCGGTAGGGCCGCAGAGCTTGCATTTGAATGCGACTCAATTAATACACCGTGAAAACCTAATCCGACCTTTGTCTGATTTACTTATCAGACAAGGGCGAGGTGAGCTTGATATTGACTGTCTGATATATCAAACTACGACGGTTAAAAGGTTAATAATATTAGGTGCCTTAGTAATGTGTCGTTGGATCAAAATTCGGGGCAAATGCAATATATTCAATGAATTTTCTAATCTTTTAACAATGAAATTGCTATCCCCAGTATTTATCGATAAATTAGTAATTCTATAAAAAAATGCAGTTTTCCATCAATAATAATATAGTACCTACTCGTAAAGTTCCTAGATTATTGAAATGAATTTCATAGTATCCGTTCACATAACTTCCTAGTACTAGGAACCTAACTACTAACTAGGTAAGTGAAGGAAGGGCTTTCAGCGTCAATAGGTCCATGCTCGCTTTTCAATGGCCGATGAAATTCAATTTCCTACAAGTCATTACGTAGCAGCTTGGCCGCAGTGCCTTCGATGTTAGAAATCTATAGTTCTAGGTATGATCGAAGTTTTGCCTCCCTATCACATTTACCTACGAATACCTACGAATATACAGGGTGGAAAGGGACGACGTTCCTTCCTGCTACCGACACAGTCTACCAACCATTACTATGAACTTTCAGTATCGGACCCTCATAGAAATATCTTTAAAAAAATGTCATACAAAGTGGTGTCATACAAAGTTAGAGTTCAATAGTATGGAAAAGTCAATTTTCCATATACGTTTTCGATGTTGGTCCCATCGTACATCCATTATACAGATTGATAATACATTTTAGAATTATAACAACTTGAGACTCAAACATATTTAAATATTTATCAAACGGGTTATACTCACAGACTGTTTTGTGGTTATACTCACGTAATTTAAGTCGATAATTGCTCGACATTTTTCGATCCATTATGGAGTAACCGCGACCAACAGTACACGTCGGGCTTTGGTCGCGGGTCCATGATGAGGATCCTCTAAATGGATCGAAACATGTCGAGCAATTATCGACTTAAATTACGCGAGTAACCCGTTTGATAAATATTTAAATATATAATAAATATTATAACGATTGTATGTAGTTGGCGGCAGACCCTCTGTAACATGATAATTAGATATAAACTTCTTTCAACACTTCCATTGAGACATGTTAGGTTAGTTAGGTAGGTATAAGTCACCCACTCAGAATATTCGTCTGTGTTTACAGTACCCAATAATACAGCGTGTATATTTAATATTACCTCAAACCGTAACCAAGCGTAGGTTTTAGTACTATGAACAGATATTGCAAGGTAATTTTAAGTTAGCCACAACCATTGAGACGTAATTAATTTTTGATTTTTTTTCGAGCAGCAATGTATTGCGTCCATTGCGTATTACTTAATGTGACATTAGAAGAGAAGGGTCTAGTATTGTTTAATAATTATCGTTACGTATTTCGTCCGTGAGACTATTTCGCAGCCAAAACTAAATAATTATTAAACATGTTTTGATATTATTACTAGCCAAACAATGACAAGGAATTCCTATTAGAAAATAATACCCACTTACCATTTTATGTACCATGAAAACAAATGTTTTACTCCAAACAAAAACAAATAAATGACATAAATTTTCATTTCATACTACCACATTCTTTAAATTATTCTGTAATAATTGTTATGATTATGAAACTCATGATTTTACTGTTAAATTACTACCTTTTACAGTAAATAAACAACATGTAATTGACATGATAACGTTGATGACACACTTCAAGCATGCTTCAAGCGGATAGTCGATACCTACCATAGAAATGGCTAGCTTAGTGAATAAAAAAATCTTCAAGAAGTATTTATTTCATTCCGAATTGATTTTAAGGTATAATACAAACTACCAACCTAATGATAACTAATTTCAGCTTTAGGCTGATTACGAAAACTCTTTACAAAATGGTAAGAACAAATGCTGTCAAAGTAAATTACAAAAAAAAACTAATTTGTTTGACGTAGATTGTCTTCATTGGATTGTCTTGTAAACTTGTAAATCGGTGTTATCAACTTCTGCATACAATGCCAAGAACATCAATATTTAGTTCTCGGGAACTAGCCGATATGATTTTAATTTATGGCGAAACTGGACAACGTGGGCGGCGAGCCATAGCTTTATACAGGGAGCGATTTCCAGGTCGTAGGGCACCGCAGGACCCTTGAGTAATTATTCGTGCATTACAGCGAGTTCGTGAAGATGTTCCTATTACAGGAAGAGTTATAGCACCAGAAAATGTTAGACATGTTCCTGTTCAGAGAGAAGTAAGGATTTTAGAGATATGATTGAAAATCTCCAGCAAGTTGATATGGAGAAGGTACGACAATCATTGTTACGCCGCTGTGTCACCTGCAGCGAAGTTCAGGGACGACATGTGGAAAATAGGTACGCCAGACGTGTAAATCGTAATGATTTTTATTTTTAATATTAAAAACTTACACTAAACGAATGTCGGCTTTTTATTATTGCCAGCAGTTAAACGTTATCATTATCACTTGAACTGTCAGTTGTGACGTCATGCCATCGCCATTAAGACAAAGTAGCGATACATTGCTTGCTGTATTATTTTATATGGAAAAAAAAAGAGTTTAATTAAGATTTGTTATTGTGCAATATGAGTTCAGAACACTAATGCCTACGTCTGGTTTAAATTTGAGGTAATATTAAACATACACGCTGTATACGAGTATCATAAACAGGATTTTTTCAGTAGAACTTGTTTTATATTTGAAAGTGGTTTCCACACTTTCCACCTATAGATAGTGTAGGCTTAGGTCTTTGTGCTAGCGATGAGAAATTGAGAATGGTATCAAGTGGTTTTTTCATGATGATTATTTGTGATAGGCATGGATTTCGGAGTAAAATTCTCTTTTTTTACTAAAGCTTTTTTAGCAATATGCTGTATCTCCTATTCTAATTCACAGCATTTAATTGCAATATTCATCATTAATTTGTGCAAAAGTACCAAAATAATATGCTATCTACATGCAAACATGTGCCGCTTACTCTATACACTCTCATACAAAAAGTCACGAATGTGATATGTACCTATATTATTGGCCGATACCTACTGTATATATTGAGTCTCTAAAGTTATATGCACCTATAGTATGTACCTAAGTTAGTAGGTATTTATACCTGCTTACCTGCCATAGCACAATTTTGCACATGCTATTCTCGTTCCGTTTAAATCGAACAAATGCATTTTCCACTTCAGTGCCCTAATCAATGTAAGCATAACAATAAAATACCACTCCTCGATTTTATTCTCAGCTCAGTCCAATACGGATCAGCCACGCCGCCGGTTGCATATTTTTGAATTTGGAACGCTTTAAAAAACAATCATGGACAACATGAGTTTTGTTGTGGATGAAAAATTGCCTGTGGTTGGTGACGTCACAGTGGAACATGTGCCGAGCTGCGTGGCGATTTACAGGAGTGGGGGGGGACGGTTGTGCTAAGCACTGCAATGGGGGTACTGTCATACCCGTATATGGATGGTGAGTATTATATTTTTTCGCTAATAAATATGGAACTGTGACGGATTATGAGAAAACGCTGCACGTCTCTGGCGCACAGGGTGCGGGCTAGCTCCAATGGTATCCTGAGGGCACTTGCTGATAGGTTTGATTGTCAGTATGTGAATCATTGTCATATGATCCATGTACTGACAGCCAAGCCTTACTAAGTGCTGTCGTCAGTATTTTATGTTATTATTAGTTTATATTTGCTAACTTTAGGCTAAGAAATTGTTACTAACTTTAATATGATCCTTGTTGGTCGAAATAAAATATTATTGAATTTGAATTTGAATTACTGAGTTACAAGACATTTCTAAACAGTGTTGTTATCATAGCTCTATAGCAATACCTATTAATATAGAGTGTTACGAAAATGGTAATGCAAGATAATAAACATGAATCTATCAATGATTTTGATTAACTTTTACTATGGGACTAAATATGAAAACTCAAGAAGCAAACGACGCTGTTAAATTAATATTTCATTATCTTGGTTCATTAGGTAACATCCTATGATTCTTATTTGTATACGTCCACCAAGGCTTAGGCGCATGGGCAAATGAATCGGATTGCAACATCGATCAATAATTAAAGCATTCAATCTTGTCCGTAACTTTTGCAATATCCTCAGAAAAGACGCTAACTATTAATTTCTCTGTATCACCGAACCATTGCTTCAAGGTAAGTAAAAGAAAACTTTGTAAAGCCGTAAAAATGGTTTGAGCAAGCCGGACGACGATAAGCTCTGAGACTATAACCCACTTATTTTCCTTAAGACCCACTCCTCCGTAAGACCACCATAGTTACTTTTCCTATTTTTAGTTTGAACCTTGTTCTAAATGTAAATTAATATGAATTTCGTTTGTTTCAAAAAGCAATGAAAGAAATTGTACATTACATCAGAGGCCGGGAAAATGAGGATTTCCGGCCAAGTTGGTATATACGGCTGAGCGAGTGTGGAAGCGAAGCCGGATAGTTAACGACACAACATAACACTTTGCAGGCCTAGGCCTGAAAAGTGTTATGAAATTCCATTTCCATCTAATATGAGATACCTATCTAGATAAAAAATAAATGTTAAAAGATTACATATACATGCTTAGGTACATTTATAACAAATTTAATGTGCTCAAACTCCGAGTCCGACGGTAATGTGCCCAGAACCCAGAAGGCTGGCTGCATTTCCGCGCTGTAAAGCAATGCTCAGGCGCTGAGCAAGAAAGGAGCTAGCCCTCTGGTCAGCGGAAGCTTCAATCAAGCGCTTGCCAAGCTCCTTAAAAATTGAGTGCGCTCCAGGTCCCCAAGGTCCGAGGATCTCTACCCCAAACGGCTCAAACAGCTCAAATAGCTGAAACAGCTATTTCCTATAAGTACCTACAAGTAGATTTGATTGTTCAACTATATTTATTCTAGTTACATTTCCCAAAGATGTTGCATCGTCATAATTGTATTTGGGGGCATTTTTGAGCATGCGTTAGACGTTAATGTTTATATATCGGTCGCAGGGTTCGGATATCTAAAAAGTAGCTTTTGGTTCCATCATATTCCAATCCAATCAATGAAACCTTTACAAAAATAGATAGCGGTTAAGCACTTTTCTACCAAATGATTTGTCGACACGACAGTCAATTTAATCAGTCAATCATTTATTTTTAAATTTCCTCTAAAACCTACTTGTTACGTATTTATTAATAGGGATCTAAATCCAACCGCTCCGCTATCGAATATTTTAATGCGTTTTATATGTTACTAGCCGAGTTAGTCCGACGTCGAATACCTATAAATGTATCATTAAGCATTAATTATGTATCTATAACTGTATTATAAATTATAAAGGCAGGTTTCATATGAGTTTCACTCAGATAATAAGAGGTGTACCGATAAAAAACTGGCAAATTCAAATGAAAAAATCGGACCGATATAGTTAGGTAGCTATGATTTCATGCTTTGGAAATTAACCAGGAAGTCTTAACTTAGCTGACTGTAGTACTTTTGTGTCACTACTGCATTTCAGGTACTCACAGTACCTACAGCTTCTTCGAAACCTCTTCCAAACTATCTTTTCCAAACATTTTTTTCTTTTTTTGTATGCAGTGTTCTAAATTATGGGACTGTTGTCAATATATCTGGCTATTCTTGCCGTGTTCCTTAATATATCCTTGACTTATGCATACTATCCTTCTTACTTTTTGGCACTGATTTCGCTTCATAAAACTGTGCCAAAGAGACTAAGATTTGTATATGATTAAATAATTGATTAAAGACCCATAATTTCACATAATATGTGACATAATTCCTTTCACAGAGTATTACTGCGCCCAAGGCAGGGGTATATTAAAAAAACATGGGGATTAACCAGAAATATAAGTCACTTCTGCAGAACACGAAATCGTGCAGTGGGGAATAAAAAAAAGAGCTTGGAAAAATAGATTTCGAAGGGGTTCTGGAGAACTTGTATTGTGAATACTGAAATTGCAATAGCAACAAAAAAGGACCAAAGTTAGCTAATTTAAGACCTCCTAGTAAATTACAAAAGCCAGAAATTACAGCTTTTTACTTACTACTACTAACTATATTGACCCGATTTTTTCATTTGAATTTGCCAGTTTTTTATCGGTACACCCCTTGGATAGATTAACTGGATTACGGACGTACGAGCTATATGGGTATGGTATTTCTGATTTAGTTTGATAGGTGTGTCGTGTCACGATTAGCAATGTACCGAGGAGAAGTTTCATAAGTTACGAAACTGCTAAAGAGGATATTCTCGCCAATTTAAATTTTACAAGCAATCTAATCATGCCAAAACCGTTGTATAGACATGCCTTTTAAGGTATACTTTATGCCTTATTTACTCAATTGTGAAATATAATATTCTTAATAAGACTTTTTTTTTAATTCTCATGAAAACATTCTCAAAGAGAACTTAATTTTAAATTGTCATGTAAATTCTTGGAAAATTTTGAGTATATTCCCACAATTTCGAGATTGTTCTGCAACTTATACAATGCTAGTCACGACCATGTCCGAAAGTTAAGGGCTTCCAAGAGGCTTAGCACCTTAGCACAGCATTAGTGCGCCAATACGTCGCCGCGAGATAGACTATCCATCCCTCTTTTATTCATATAGATTAGGGTGATTCAAAAACACAAGAGTTAAAATTGTTAACCTCTCAACCCTTCATTGTGTTCTTTGGCATAAGAAAACTTACTGGTTTTTTTTTGGAAATTTTTAAACAATATTTTAGGGGTCGCTACCGCTTGTTAAAAATGTGTGATTCCCATACAATATGCGTAGTTGGATGTTTTTGAAGTATCTGATGTTATTTAAACAACAACAAACACTGTGATAAACTACGTTTTACGTCATATATCCTCGTCCTATATCGTATGTAAAAACTCATCTGAGTAATTTCTTAGGGGCCTGCCACGTAAAATCCAAATGAAAGGAGTAGAAAAAAAACAATTCTTTTATTTAGTGACATATTACAAAGACTCATTAGGATATGTATTTAATCGTAAAAATTATCATAAAATATATATTTTTTTATTGTAGTCTAGTATGGGAGTCACATTTTTTCATGAAGTGGTAGCGACTTTTAAATAATAATTAAGAAATCTGAAAAAAAAACATTCATGTTTTTAGTGGTATAGGTCAGTTTAACCCTTTGCAACCGAAAAGTCGCGATTTGCTAACTTAATAATGAACTCTATTGACTTTTTTTAAAATTGACAATTAACTGTAATTAACGGTCACGATCGTATCAACCCAGGTGTAAAGGGTTAAAGGGTGGAGAGTTAAAAAAAAGAAAGATTTTTTTGCCATACAAATTTGAATCACCCTAATATAGATAATAAAAGATGGAAAATATATCTTGCGGTGACATACTGACATATCAATCATGTGCTAAGTATACAGGAAGTCCAATATTTGGATACTTATTCATGAAGTACTGCGTCGAGCTTTCTTTTCATATATAAAAATATAAAAAATTAAGTTTAGGTAACGTTAACTCTCTGTACAGTGGCGTTCACAGTTGCATGGACGATTATGAATGAATTCATTCATAAACTGTCCATGCAATTTTGAACTCGACTGTACCTACATGGTTGTGACAATATTTTAACTCACAAATCAAAATGTGAAACTAATTTTAAATCGGCTCTTCGCACTTTGCTGCACACTGGGCTAAGTTACCTACTACTCATCTAGGGGTGGACGAATCGCATAGCGAAGTCCTATTTTCGAAAAGGGGTACAATTCTATGAACCCTCTTCTCGAAGAGGAGATGGGCGACTACCTACGTCGCCCATCGCTATTAAAAAACCCAAACCAAAAACCAACCAAAATTATAATAATTTAATAGCAATGCCAATCTCAATGAGATGAAAGCTATTGAAGACCTATTGAGATCTACGTATTGCCCCTCTATTGCCCATGTGCAATAACGTACGTATGAGCGTTGATACCTACGTATAGGTTACGTATGTATTTGAAAATTTTGAAAGGAAATAATATAATGGCGTTAGCCAATGATGTATTTTACGTACTATTCTTAGGTAGGTAGCCCTAAGAATATTTCTTCGAAACATTTGTCCATGATGAGTACGCCGATAATTTATAGGTATTTACATAATTATTACTAACTGTATGTACACACGGCAGCAAGCAGCAAACTTGAACGGTTACTGTATTATGCACCTTATGGGACCTTTTACTGAAAATGTTCACATAATGTATGAAAAAGTAAGTATAGTTCGGGATATATTATTTGACCGACTGTTATCTTACTTACGACGTGCGTTAATTACCTAATACTTACTAGACAATCAGAAGTCTAGCGCTTTTATATTGTTAATGATGCAAAATAAAAGGTCGTAAGTTAAGATAAGAGTCGGGCAAATAATATTTCCCGAACTTACAACAAGGTAGTGTCCTGAATAAATGCAGTTTTATTCATGGTATGCGTCGAATTGTCAACAGCGCCTTCTAACCTTCTACTGTAGTACTACAATGAGTTACGTCTAATTTCAAAAGCTTTACACTGACAGTGTCTTGCAGAGCCATCTGTGATGTTTCTTGCAAACTAGTGATGATTCTGCAGGACGCTAATTCGTAAAATTACCAGAAGAGGGCGTTACACACAACCACAGAGTATAAAATTACAAAAACATTTGTAATTTAACATACACAACATTTAAGAACGCTTAATTTTAATTTTATGTAATTTCATTAGTTGGTTAAGCTTTTATGTACATAATTTATCAAAAAAAGGCTTTTGCGGTATTTGTCAATAAAATTCTACGTCGTTGCATAATTTTTACTTACTGTTGCCGAATAATATTTACTATCTGTTGGCGTCTCCTGTCATTGATGTCATTCATTTGTCATACTTAATTCTACTGTTTATGGTTCTGAAAGAAAACTTTTGAATCGATCTGAATGTAATCTTTATTTGTTTTGCATCTCCTGAACGTTGTTTTGTTTTGTATTTGTTTATTTTAATAGTGGGGTTTCAGTGTTTTTTGCATCGTAAGTATTTAAAATGCATTTAACCATTGAACTACGTTCAAATATTTTGTACGTTATTACAATATTTGCGCATAGTTTTTCTTTTTAATGAACAAAACAATTACATTGAAAGCGGGCATTTCTATCACCGCGATACCAAGTATACGGATTTCTCAATTTAACGCAGACTATCATTGTACAACTTGCCGTTTACGTTTTAAGTAACCACTTCCCGGGTTCTAGATTGAAAAATTGACGTAATAAAGCACGCATGCGCTTTCAGTACGCCGCGAAGTGAGCTATCAGCCGCAGTTTCATGAACAGAAGTACACTCGGGCAGGTACTATTTAGTCGTTAGCACTGCTCGGAGACAGTGCTTAGGAACTGTAGCGCGTCACGGACCCCGCCGGCGGCAAACAACTTTCCAGCCTTCAAGAACGCCATCGTTCGAAAACTTCCAGGTAAGATTCAAAATATTCGAATTTTAAATTTAAGATCTTGCACGTCAGCTGTTTCACATGTTAGACTAACCTATCTGGTTTCTGTGGCAAAGTTTAAGCGAAAGTATATGATGGCAAATGTTTCCTTTTGTTATTATAATTTGTAATCTTATGTTGAGGTATTTATTAACTGATTAGTCCTATTGGCAATTGTGTTTGTTTGTTATATGTGTTGTTTTATAACTTTTCAACTAATAACTGTGGCAACTTTAACAAATACATACTAATTATTACATTTAAGCCATGTCTAATCCTTTGTATATAAATGTACTCTTGCAAGTCCTAAAGCGCTTTTGAGTATTTTAAATTGTTTCATGATATAAATGTACTTATTCTCTTCATAATGTGCTTTGTTTTCGACTAAGTAAGGACTTGCAAGAACACAATTTCCTCACTAACGAGGCACCAGCACAGGCATGGGCTTAGCATGATTTTTTCTTTGCTTCACCATTTTAAGGCTTATCTTTTCTTTTGGGTGTATGTAGCATGCCTCGCGGTCTGCTGAGCGAGGGTTCATACTCGTCACTGGACCCTGTCTACAAGGGCACTACCGTGCCAAACATTAAGGATGGTAGGATAAAGAAAGTCCTAAAGATGTCTAAGGCCAAGAAGAGACTAAATTTTAACGAGATTTTGTTTAGTCAGTTTGATAATGTGAATGAAGATGCGGAGTGAGTATGTAGATACTTGCATGACGCATGGCTGGCTTCCTTACATGTATGGGCTCTGCTTCATCTCACGTCATTAGTCATAATGCGCAGTGTCCGCAAACCAAACTTGTATCTGGGGCTAAGGCAGTATTTGACTCCAGTCATCGGTTCTGTTTGGGGATACTCCGGCATAGGTATACCCATATTACTCATGACTAGATAGTGTCAACAATAATAATGATAGTGTTCATTTGTGTTTCTATTTTATTTTGGCTGTTTATTAAATAAAATATTATCTTGGGTTAAAATGCCCTCAAAGAAGAAATTAATATTTTTTTGGATGAAAATCAAAAATTTTAGGTCATTTTTCCTGCTAGCCCAGCATATCAGTCTTACTGCTTTAAAAACATACATTTTAGCGAAATACAAGTTTGTTATGTAACATCGTGTTATGTATTTACATGGTTTAATTCTACTATTTACTCTATAATATTCATGAAGTTGGATGCAACTTTTGTAAACTTCATTTATATAGCATTATATATGCTAATATGTTTGTTGTTACTATTTCTATTTGTAAATAACAATACTTTCTGGGCTCTGTTATAATAATATAAGTAACTGCACTAAAACAACTTTTGAAGGCAAAATTCTATTATTAATCCATTAAATAGGTACTACTGTTCAGGACTGTGTGTTGCTTAAGCATGTAACATTAAAAGATTTACAGAAAAAAATACAAGAAATAAATACATTACTACAGAAAGTGATACTGTACAGATACTATCTCCCATCATATATATTGAACTGGCAATTTGATATAGCATAGGTACTTTTTCTTCTCATAATGAATATTAATATAAAATAAACTAGGTCTTCAGACTAGCGACTAGTTGTTTTGGCATTTCGAGTAGGAAAATTGTTGAGTATGACAAAGGAACACTTTCATTCTTAATGAAATGACACTGCCTGCTTTTCACGAACTTGGTCGTATAGCGCTTTCGATTTATCGATTATGCGAACTAGTGGCAAACAATGTTTGGGTCAAGGGTATAAATGATTGCTCAGTAATCATCAGATTATATATTTACTTAATTAAAAACGGATTGCTATATCAATCGATCAAGTCGAGATCAGCTGGACCGATTTTTCTTAGACTTATTTTGAGTTCTGTATGAAAATCTGTCGGGTCTGCTGAGTTCAAATATTGTAGGTGCCTTACTTAGGTACAATTCACGTGATTATAAGGCAGAACTGCCGACACTCCGTATAAAAAAAATTGTTTATAACTTTGACCATCGGACACTTGTACAAATAACTTACGTTAGGAACTTATACGTATTAAACGCTCTACATCCAAGGTTGAACGGACGGCGTCGCTCAAAGATTTCTAATGTAAATAATAGCAATAAAGACGGTATGATGCATGAAGTCTAAATATGACCATATCAATCACAAATAACTATAGATTGTGAACTCTAAAAAAACTTTCATTTTCTGGCAGTTCTGTATAACCGTGCAAATCGCTCGCGCGAGTGTAAAAAACTTTGTCAAATATGCCGCCAGCATCCTCGTCACAATGCCAAAAGGGCCAATCTTAGATATAGGCAAATTTGGGCAAAAAGTAATCTAATTACTTGTATAAATTACATTTGTATATGTAGCGGGGGCCTATTTTTGTAATGTAGATTACAAAAATAAGCCCCCGATATGGCGTTTAGTTTTATTACAATTTATTTTTTCTAGGGTAACCGTTTATTTTGTTCGAAACTACCGATATAAAGTACTTTCTGAAATCTGTGAGCGTAGCCTATGTTCTCTTTCGACATCTGTATAATTCATCTCATTTGGGAATGTCTTACTTCAGTCATTATCATGCAAACTAAGAACGTGGGTAACACTGATATGGTAACGATAGTTTGTCATCAAATTACATTAGTTAGGTTAGCGCGTTAGTATAATTGGGACATATGTGGTGTACCAGAAAATTCAATAATGATACATATTGGGTTCTGTCCTTGGTTTTGAAGGCCTCCGTAGTTCAGCCATTGACCCTGTCTGCGAACCTGGAGGTCCCGGGGTCGAATCCCGGTTAGCATCTCTTTGAGTGATTATTACAAAAATATTTGTTCCTTAGTCATGGTTCTTGTTTTC
This sequence comes from Thaumatotibia leucotreta, assembly GCA_025490895.1. Classification (NCBI taxonomy): domain Eukaryota; kingdom Metazoa; phylum Arthropoda; class Insecta; order Lepidoptera; family Tortricidae; genus Thaumatotibia; species Thaumatotibia leucotreta. The sequence goes on along the minus strand of JALPQI010007901.1, from coordinate 22,723 downwards.
TATGTATACAGGATGAGATCTGGGTAGAGTAGCAAGAGTGAACAGGGTACTACGGTCAACTCATAAACGTCTGCTAACTTAACAAGCCGCTAATAATTGTTTGTCCCTTTCGGTCTTGACAATGTGTCCATAACAGCAAAAGGGACAAACAATTATTAGCGGCTTCTTAAGTTAGCAGACGTTTATGAATAACGGGTTTAATTGATAGTTAAGTATCAATTCATTCATAATTAGGAGATTTTTTTGCGATTTCTTAGTTGTCTTGTCTCCATAGTGAAAGTTGCTCAGAGTGACCGTCCCTACCTGTCTCTTGCTCCAAGACCCAGATGTCACCCTGTATAAATATTTAAATAAATAAATAATAAAGAAATATCTTGGGACATCTTACACAAATCGACCTAGTCCCACGGTAAGCTCAATTAAGGCTTGTGATGTGGGTACCACGCGACAATATATTTAATAGATACTTAATATATACTTTAATGGATACATAATAAATAATTAAATACATAGACAGCCATGACCAAGGAACAAATATTTGTGATAAATAAATACACAAATAATGCCCTCGCCGGGATTCGAACCCGGAACCTCCAGCTTCGTAGGCAGGGTCACTACCAACTAGGCTACGGAGGATGACAAAATGTTTATAATCATTTAGTATCATTTTATTATAATAATTTATAATTATATCATCGCTTAGTACCCACAATATAAGTCTTAATTGAGCTTACTGGGAATTTTGATCGATTTGTGTATGACGAATTATATTGATATTATACATTTATTATTGAATGTAGGTACTTCCGCACACCAGTGTACCATCTTGCTAACCTTTCTAATTCTAGGATCATATGCACTTCTTAAGAATATTTGTTTGTATTGGACGGAGTACAATTGAAGTTGATTAATGATTGTCTTGATGATGGTAAGACTTCTTTTTATCACGATATTTTAATTACTTAATAAGGGTTTTTATCGAATCTCTAAAATTGATTTGTTTAAGTAAATCTGCTATGAATCCGAACTATGTTCAATCAATGAAATATGAATGATGTTATTAGAAATGTGTTGTCTTACCAACATCAGGTTTTCTTCATTTCATTACTTACGTAACTGCTGCCTTTTAATATAAACACTTTTAAAACACATCAAGCATTAATGAAAAAACACTGTAAACTAAATGATAAGCAGTAGCCTCTTCATCTAAATGAATGAAACAGTCGTTTAGCTAAAAAAAAATAACATCTCTAATTGATTGAAACTAACCCGTTTTTAACTAGCTAAGTCGCTTTTAAAAGACGACTCAAAAATATTAAATAAAATAATTTCATTTGTTTCACAAAAACTTGTATAATAATTTATTAAAATTGTGTAATACTAAAACACTGTCACTCGTAATAATTATAGAGGTCATAAAAATGTGATTATTTTCACTTTACATAGTTGAAGAGGAAACATGAAATTTTTGACGCACTTGACCCGACATTTTCATGTGTGTGAGTTCTATGTAGATTATTAGAATTATCATTGTCAAAACTAAATGATAAATGCCATAGTTATAATTCTAAAAGATAAATGCCAAGTTACGTAAGTAATGAAATTATGAATGTATGTAGATTAAAGACTGTACGTGTACACGATGAAATCCGGGCAAGGATAATCTGGTTTATCTGCCAAACGAATGCTCATATTTAAGCAACGTATTCATTTTAATAATCAGTGGATATGAAATAGTTATAATATAATGCGACCGTAATGAAATAATACGGCGTCGTCAAGTTTTACCTTCACACGTTGCACTGTGCGTACACTCTTTCTTATCGACGTCCTTTTTCTGCCAAAAACTATCTAAAGTTTTATTTCAGAAATACCTTATTAAATCATCATTTTGCAACTGCCTATTCTTATTCTTGTATTGTTTTTAATTTTTAACAGATTGTAAGGTATTGAAGTTTTGGGGTTTTCCACTTATTGACAAAATTTAGTGCGCGGAGTAAAAAGCTTTCCTGAAGAACCTAAGTTCAAAACAGGCTCATTGTGGACATTTTTGGTGTGTTGAAGAGCCAAAGAGTTTTGAAAAGGCTTGTATAAATATAAATATATTGTGGCGTCGTAGTAAGACGTGAAGGAAGATAATCAAAGTTCTCTGGACTATAAATATTAGATAATAGAGTATATTACGCGATTACTCGTATACGCCCAAAAAAAAATTATATTACTTTAATTTTATTATTATACTTTAATAACCAAAGATTATTCAAAATATGTAAAAAGATAATCCAAGCAAAACATGCCCGAATTTCGTCGAGCAGGTACGTTAGATTCGAATCACCTCATGCATACATCAAGTAAGCTATCGTACAATGCACTCTTTCAGAGTGAATACCCTCACGAAGGAAGAAATCAAGGAGGAGAAAATGCCTACCACCAATGCTGAAGAAGCTGCTTTGCTCGGGTAAGTACCTTCGGCCCTTCTTCGAACTTCGAAATCCGCAAATTTCGAGCATTTGTCTCTGTCACTCTAATTGCGCCTTGATTCGGATAACAGAGAGAAATCCTTCAAATTTACGTATTTCGAAATTCGCGGTAGGGCGCTTATAGTTAAGAGAAAAAATTACAGGGTTTTCACCAATTACTGGAAACCTCAGATGCCCCATGCCTGTCATACCGAGCATATTTTACGAAAGGGCGAAAAGAACTCTTCCAACAGAATAAATCACACAACCAAAATGTATAAAACAGTGTTATTTTACTCTTAGTAAATAATTGAATTTTAGGTTTGTTATTAAATTTAGTTATAGGTAGTTTATAATTTAATGTTTTGTTTGTACCTATGTGGTTACATGTATCTATCTTTTACGAAATAAAGATGCAGCTTCGTGTAAAAAAATGAAAAAATTGTTCCTTTAGAAAAAAAAAACAGTATGACTTACATATAGGGCGTCTGAGATTTTCAATGGTTAATGGAACACACTTTACGAGTTCATGGCGTTTACATCATTATTTAGATATGGAATGTCAAGACTGATACAAACACGCTACTAATACATGCACAAGATACATTACCATGGGTTTCACAGTGGACACGAGAAATCTGCATCGACCGCATAATTTCCTTGCTATCCCTTTCGCTCGCGCCAATAAGCGAGGACGAGCGAAATGGACAGAGAGAAAATTACGTATTCCGCTAGCTCACGGTAAGGACTCAGTATGCCTACCGTGAACTTTGCTGAAGTTTTGCCTCCCTCTTGCACTTGCAGATTCTACATAAGTTGAGTTAACATGTCGATCGTGGTTTCTGAAAGGCCCTCAGGTCCTTTAGTTAAGTTTTTCACCTACACGTTACTGGATGTCACTTTCAAGGTGCAAGTTTAGTAAGACTAATGTTTTGCACACTGAAGGCTGTACCATACTTAAAATCGATTTGAAAGCGATTTCTATACAAAACTACCTTAGCTCCCCACGAAACTCACTCGCAAATCACTAGTGTGATTATCTAGACTGATACATGGACAACACCGTAACACATCCACTACATTACATTTTTATGCCTGTAAGTCGTAAGCCGTAGCAAATAGCGTATAAATGTAGCCGAAAATGGTTCGTAGACTAGTCACTGCTGTTTCGTAGCATGTTTTTATGATGTCTGAAATCTCCGTTGTTCTTTTTGTTGTATGTTTATTTTATATCCGATAGTAGCACGACCGAGCGTTCCATTAGATATCAAAGTGTAAATCGGGTAGAACTTCTCTTACAGTACCTAATAATATATTGTAGAGAAAAATAGGTATCTAACTAATAAGACTTTCTTTGAATGTGAGCGTAATGATAAATGATAAATCTTGAATAACCTAACACACGATAATCGATATAATCACAATCACAGAGCATTTGATCAGTTTTTTTTTCGAAACCAACACAAACCTCATACATTAGTGTATATAAGTGGGAAGGTTCGTAAGGTACTTGAAGATATTATTAATATGCAAGCGTAGTTTTTAGGCGTTACTGGATGCTTAGCCAAGATGCCAATCGCTACGCTTAGTAGCATATCGTAGTTTTCCCTCTCTGTCACTCTTTCAATATTAGTGCAACAAATACATTTAGCTGCCTTTCGTTTACGATTGACGATTAAGCGTTAGCGATTGGCAACTTGTCTAAGCACCCTGAAATTGATTCTTATTTTCGCCTCTCATTACATAGATCACTACCGTACTCATTACTAGGTCATACCATTCGTCAGAAGAATCTAAAAAAAAAATTGAAAAAATATGGCTGACTTTCCATAGCACGTCTTTAACACATCGTGAAGCACGTTCGCAGATCTTTTACGTCAATACTAATAAATATCAAAAATTCTAACTGAAAACGTATGTGAACTCAAGAGGTTTAAGGTATCAAGTTGGTAATAAAATAAAACTTGTGTTCTGCAAGTTGTTAGGTCTCATTAGTCTCATTACATGTTTTTTTGCTTTCTACTGACGAATGGTACCTATAGGTAGATAACTTTCACATCAAATAGGCATTCATGAAACAAAAAATACATACAAATGTATTGCAGAACTTATCTAGTGACTTAGGTATTTAGGTCGCTAAATAATATTTTTAATACATTCACAATCACAACCACCGACGTACATAGGAACACTCATATAAGTTTGTTCCTGTTCGATAAGTTCGATCCCCGGCTCGTAGGTACCAATGAGTTTTTCAAAAACTTATGTACAAAATTTCATTTGATATTCACAAGTGTTTTACAGTGAAGGAAAACATCGTGAGCCTGCATACACCCGCGAAGAAATTCAAGGGTGCATGTGAAGTCCCCAAAAAGTACTGGGCCAGCGTTGGGACTACGCAATATAGGCACGTTTGATGTCGAGTTGCGGAAAAATGGCCAGAATACAAAAACAACAAGTTAGTTCCTTACCACGTCCTGCCAGTGAATGACTTATTTCACTTTTGTTATTAAAGTTATTGATCGAGGCGGTTATAAATACACTCTAGACACAAGCAAACAGTTACGGGTACTACTAACCAAGCCTAACAATGTCAACCCCGACGTCAAACAATTACTTAATCGGAGAGTTCGAACCGGTTCAACTAAATATAGCTGCGTTTAACCGCTAGCAAGTCTAGCATCACACGGTTTGTGGGAATCCAATTTAACGTCAGAGTAACTTTGTACAGTCGCTGGCAATATACCAGACAAGGCTGCGAAAATATGTGTCGCCCATTTTGGCTCAAGTCCTGTCAGTTACTTTAGAATAAACCATAAAAACCACCATATTAAAATGATAAAATCTTACAAACTAACCATACAATTACCATAGGTATTAGGTATGTATCTAAAAAGAGACTGGGATCCTACAGTCAACTCTGACGAGTTTTGAAAACATTTATTAGTTTCTAACCCCCTTATTCCGCTAAGTATTGTTTTCGGTCTTTTAATAATACTTAGCGGCTTGTTAAACTAGGTTAGGCGACGTTTATGAATAAGGGGGCAAGATTTTAGACCACATCACAAGTACTATCAATAATAAATATATATATAAAATAAAAAGAAGAATACTTACAATAAAATGGTGCTGGGGCCCATTTCTCGAACGTTTGTTACTTGTAATACAAGTGGAAGTCTCTTTTTAACACTATTAATTAGATAAGGTTGGTGCAATCGGACACCACTCAGTATTAATGCTCTGACAAATACGGCATACATTTGTCAGAGCACTATGCTGATTGATCTGGTCATCGTAGGTCTTCGTGGAGCCCGATGACGGAAAGTAGGCCAGAAATTGGATAAGGGAAAGAACGAGAGAATGTTGTAACGGCCGAACATACTACGCGGAGTACCAATTAGTTTTTAAGGCGCGGAACTAAATAGTACGGTTTTTTTTAACAATCACGTGTTATAGGTGTTTTAAATATGATCCTAAAAACATACTTGTAAAGTGACTCACAAAACGAATGCATGACTTTTTAAAATTAGAATTAAAATATGTATACAATTGCGTACTTGTCCTTTACTGGTGTCGCGACCCTACTAATGCGATTATAAGTGATGTCAAGTTTCAGTCCAGAGTCACCCGCTTCAAGTATCTCGGATCGGTCCTGACAAGTGACGCACGAGTCGATGAAGATGTAAGCCACAGAATCAATACAGCTTGGATGAAATGGCGATCATTATCCTGTGTACTCTGCGACACTAGAATGCCCATTAAAACAAAAGGCATGATCTACAAGACTGCCGTAAGACCGGTAATGCTGTATGGTTCAGAGTGCTGGACTACACTTAAGAAGCACGAACAACAAGTGCATACGGCAGAAATGAAAATGCTGAGGTGGGCAGGCGGGGTAACACGTCTGGATAAAGTTCGAAATGAACATGTTAGAGGATCCTTTAAGGTAGCCCCAATAACTGAAAAGCTGAAAGAGGGGAGACTCCGCTGGTATGGTCACGTAATGAGAAGGGAAGAGAGCTACTCTGTAAAGACTGTGCTTAACATCAAAACACAGCCCAACGGAAGAGGCAGACCACCTGCCACGTGGTGGTCAACTGTTGAGAGGGACCTAAAGGCCCAAGACATCTCGTCAATGACAACCCGGGATAGAAGGTCCTGGCGCCGCTGCACAAGGAGGCCTGACCCCAGATGAACTGGGATTAAGGGCAAGGACAAGAAGAAGAAGTGATGTCAAGTTTAGAATTCAGTTCTAGAGCATCGTAAATGTGTCATGCCTACAATGCTAGAACCAGAATATTTTAGAATATTGTAAAACCTATTAATCATGCCGACAATAGGTAGGTATCTAGGATTTTTTGGACGCCTTTCTTTGCCAGCCTTGATTGAAATCGACAACCTGTACAGGTTTAAGTTGGCTTGCTTAGGCTAGTAATTACCAGCCTAAAGCAAAACCATAGCACAACGTATATATATACCTACGTTATGTTTCTGTTGTTTTGTGGCGGTCTGGATTTTGTTTTGCCATAAGTAGTTTAAGTAGTAGGTATATACCTACTACTGTGCCACTGTACTGTTTTGCCATAAGTGGTTTAAGTAGTAGGTATATACCTACTACTTAAACTACTTATGGCAAAACAAAATCCAGACTATATATATACCTACTATATATATATACTATATATCTATATATATATCTATATATATATAGTATAGTATATATATAGTGTAGTAGTAGTGCTCGTTCTTTCCCTTATCCAATTTCTGGCCTACTTTCCGTCATCGGGCTCCACGAAGACATACGATGACCAGATCAATCAGCATATATATATTTTATTTTATTTTTATTTTAATTACATTATAGTAGTAGGTATATATATATATATATATATACTATACTGTGTATATATATACCTACTACTTAAACCACTTATGGCAAAACAAAATCCAGATCGCCACGAAACAACAGAAACATATTGAAATAGTACATTTCTTTCTTGTCAGGTCGAAACTTCGGACTTTTCTGAAGAACGTCGTACGATACACGTCGATTTAAAACAATACTGTAATCGACACGAGTTACAAACCTTTTCTCCGAAGTCATATATAAAATCAAACTGTATCAGGCTCTGGTTATAAAACACTTAAGTCCCATTGATTATTGGTTAGGTATATAAAACCGATAGTCGCTCCAATGTACGCTCTCTACTAGTTTAGTAATTAGATATCGTATACAACGCCCTACCGACAAGTCTTTGCCATGAATAAATGATTACACTGTCTGGTCTATAGGACAGTTTATTCACTTAAATTTTCCCCTTTAGTACCGTTCGGTAGCCAAAGTTTCGCAACCAGCTTCGAAATGGGAATAAAATTCCAATAGGTTACTGGCTTGAAATCGGGACTTATCATTACCGGTTTGTAACCAGGTTTGTACCAAATCCGGCTACCAGAAGTGAAAGTTATTCCCATTTCGTAGCTGGCTACCAGATGGGAAACCATATATCCCATTTGGCAGCCAGCTAACAAATCTGGCTACCAAACTGTACTAAAGGAATTTTCCTCAACAACATAGCATTCAAAATCAAAATGTGCAACCGTCCCTGGATATATATATTATGTACAGCCTATTCATCCTTAGGTACCTTATTTAGTAATGAACTTTCGAACCTTGAAAAATACTTCTTTGTGTGTTGTGTAAAGGTATTAAACCTTTACAGTCTATTTCACATGACGAGGGGGGCTGGCAAGATAATGTCATGTGGAATTTTGGCAAATTTGGAATGCTCGCCGTCTTTGTCACATGGAAGAATGGAGCAGTCGGGTAGAGACAGTCTTCATGTAGAGGTTAAGAATGATATTCGTTATATGTTTGAAAAGAAGAATTAATATAAATGTATCTATCTACCAGTGAAGTCTATCTTTTCAAGAATCCCCTCCATTACTACAGTAGCTATAATATAGAAACAAATACCCAGCGCAATGGAAAAATTTACTATGAACGACAGTGACACGTGATTTTGCTTTAAAACTGCCATGTTTGCAAGGTCCTAATTTATTAGATGCAGATATTTTTACAGCCGATAGTACTCGGTCTCTGGAGTATATTAAAGCGTGAAACATTATAGCTTTTACGATGTTTTTTTGGAGAAAATGAAAAAACAAATTTGCTACGTAAAAACACCCTGTTAATGTGATTATTAAATGAAAACTCTTTGAACAGATTCTAGTACCTCTTTTACGTACCACTTAACTGGAACTGGCCACTTCACGTCGATAAATTAAATACTTGCTTGTCAATGTCATGTTATTTTCCGTTGGATTGTGTCGTTTGATGACATGACAGACAGAGTGTTATTGTGACATGTGATAATGCACATGATGATTTTTTCTTGACGAAATTATAATTATTTTTTTTGTTAGGAAAATGAAATCAAAAAAGTTACATGAAAAGATTTCTTAATTTATATTTAAAGTTAATTATTTTAATGTAAAGTATCATGTGTTAAAATATCTGCATCTAATAAATTAGGACCTTATATATCAAAATACCTACCGAGTCCATATTTTAGTCAAAAGTATTTTTTTTACACTCTATTCACATAAAATTGCTTTATTTATAAACAGAAACACGGCACTTTTAGGTTAGAAAGTTGTTTACCAAGTCAGACAACAAGATGAACGCGGTTTATCATTGAAAAGAAAATGTTCTGTCGCGCTGTATTTTCCAGTGGTTATTATTTTAAAGAAATATCTACTTGACAGGGAAATTGTTTCGCTGTTCTATTTGAAGTCAGAAAAAGGCCGCAACGTTTAATAAAATTTATAATTCATAAAAAGACATGGCATGGGCCGTGTACTGTGCCATTTCTTATTGTGATCCCTGTCATGTTCAATGTGTCAGTAAAGTGTATAAATGTAATTAATTCTTTCTTGCTTTTTCTTAAATATGACTGTTTACAGGTTAAGGATTTGTACCCTTTATTACGGGTACTCAAAACAACAATTGAAAATTTGATTTACTAGCATTCATTTATATGGAACATAGTGGATTCACAACTGATTTACTGGGAGATTTAATTGAAATTAAAAATATCCCGTTGGATGTGAGTGATCGACCCATTTCAGTGAAATTCACGTGATCGCGTGATGCCGGCGTTGCCGTGCGTATGGGGGTATTAACCTTTTCTTGCCAAGTTCGTACAAAGTGATATCACTAGTACTAGCAGCGGCAATGTGGTCACTGTGTTAACTTATTATGTAAATTTACATACTTATTATTTTTCATCATGCGCAACAAGCCTCTCCAACGTTATTTTGGGGAACGTCACGGAAATATTCCTCCAAGATCCCATTTATCAGACCCCGACTTGGAGCTAACGGAACCTTCTGTGACATAGTACACTCGTTCAATTAAAAAAAAATGGATATCGGTTCACGATTCACGGAGATATCGAATGACATACAAATCCTTATTGTAAGTCGTTTAAAAAAAACGTACATATCTTGATATGAGCTCAGGCAACGTCTATCTAATACATATTATTTAACTTCTTCACAAGTTCAATTCATGTTGGGTTCATCCGTAAATGTTAGAAATATTTTTAAATGAAAGTCTCCGTAGCTGAGAGGTGTTTCTAGTCTCGTTAGAGACAGTAGATATTTTCCGTTGTACCTTTTTTCACATTGTTATTTTTCTCAAACTTGCTACGGAATGTTGATGTTACTTACGTTAAATTAAACCCGGAAATACTATGTATCCGGTGTCATATGCTAAGATGATATGTAAAGAGATTTGATGTATTTATTTCACACCTAGGACTGCAAACAAACTGTCTTTTGTTTTGAAACGTCAAATTGTGACAATATCAGCCACAGAAAAAAAAAACCTGAGAACTAATGTCTATACCACCAGGTAAAAGGATACCTCAAACATATAAAAAAAAATTAGGCGCGAATGTTTTTTTTAAATGTTTTATGATACTGTAGGTACTATTGGTTTATTTACAAATTAAATAGTATGGTTCGGCGAAATCAGTTCGTTTTATTTCATGGCAAGTTTGAGAAAAGCACTATACAAATCTCGGCGAGAAACAGGGTTACAGGCCGCGTATTCCTATTTGGCCTCAGTTCCTTCGGCCAGATATATCTACTTGGCCTGTAACCCTTCGTTTCCCGTCCTCTATAGTAATGTACTATTCTTCCACTGACAATAATTAATGTATTAACGCCCTTATTCATAAACGCCTGCTAACTTAACAAGCCGCTAATAATTGTTTGTCCCTTTTGCTCTTATGGACACATTATTAAGACCGAAAGGGACAGACAATTATTAGCGGCTTGTTAAGTTAGCAGACGTTTATGAATAAGGGGGTAAGACGAATTTTATTTAAATATAGGTACATAATTTTGCTAATAATAACTATATTATGGTAACTACTCTTATTTATTAAATTATTTTATTTGACTCCATATCGATTGAATGAAACATAATTATGGAAATATTAAAGTTTCGGTGTTCTTGCGCAAGGTACAACTTGTTGGTATTTTGCGATACTTGCGAGCTAAGTATTATAATTTGAGAAAAAAAGCATATTTTGAAACTAAAGCATGTATAATTAACTGAGTACGAAAAGGATTGCTATTGCTTGATTGTAGAAACCTATACATCTATAGATTATATATGCACAGTCACGTCTAATACTATGTAAACATTTCGGAACGTATGTCAAAGGCATACGGTTCAAAATCGTATATAATTATATTATTAGAGCCGACCGTACAGATCTCTACAATCAAGCTCGGAGCGTTCTATTAGGTCAAGTAATTCGTATACAGCTACTTATTCGAACTACCCTTCAAGAATACTAAATACTGTTAGCGACCACAACAGTAGCCGTACCATGTCTTGGAAAGTAACGTTCACGTTAGCATGTGCTCGATACGTAAAGTGGTCCATCACGCTCCATTATATCACTGCGAGCGTGAAGACTGCTTTAGGTACGTTTCGAGTAAAAGCACTTGCCCACTCATGGTACGCTGGCTACAGAAACATCTGATAGTCTTCGGAAAACTTGAAATTGCATTTGTAGCAGTGTTAATGTAACAGATAATATAACTGCGTGATCACTATTTATTTATATATTTTTAAATTATCCTTTATGTTACTATATTTTTGTTAATAAATGATTTTCTTCCTGTCCTATAATATAAGTCCTTATATGGGTGGACATTATGTGCTTGTTATTCTTTATTATCTAGCCACGACTGTATAACTATATAAGATAATTAAAGGAGTTGCACTATAATATTTAGTTTTTTTTCAAATGTATTTCAACGATACGGCAGACTAAAACGTAATTAATTACATAGTTATACATACCTACAATCGGAAAAAACATAGATTTCCCACCTGCTAACTCATACTCGCATATTCAGGAAGGTTTGCATATGGCCTAGCCAAGGTCGATTCTTTGTGTTAGAACTTATATCAATGAAAATAATGCATATTATAGTTTTATTGATCGACTAATGTTACCTTAGCTGTGACTGATGGATTTATTTTCGTTCAAGTGAATATATAATGTTCATCATGTGGCAATTTCAATAGTTTAGTACCTCAGTCCTCAACCGTAGTGCGATATGCACCAGTCACGTCCTCAGAGTGTATAAGAATGGGTAGCCAAGAGCTATGTGAATGCGTTTGAATCCAATATCAAGGCACCCTAAATAGCTAAATATTGCACAACTTGGTAAATATAAAAATAATTGTTCTTGTACTTCCTGTGCTTTAAATTTCTTGCAGTCTTTGTATAAAAGGCAATGTGTTCGCTTTGTTTTCTGTTATTTACCCGTTTAAACTGTTTCATAAAGCACAAACGTGTAATCGTGTTAGTTGTCATGAGCACACGGGCTTGTAACAAAGCCTTTACCAAAACAGACTTTTACTTGAATTTGAACATTTAGTTCTGGTTATTAACTGATATTCTTTGTGAAGCTTATGTTTTTTATAATAATTGTCTGGCCCGCATACAGCGTTTCGAAAGTAGGTCAAAGGCTGGTGATATGACATCTTAGCAATTAAAAAAGTAACTCTATACGATAGTGTAATTAAGAGTTGGTATAGGTACAATTTTTGTAAAGGTGCCCACTGACCAGTTAACATTTTTTATTTGGGCCTATTCGGGATTCCCGGTACGGATATTATTTACCATAATATATAGTTAATCAAAAGCACTTTCAAACAACGCGTAAACATAAATATTACCGGCAAAGTCGCACCTACATAAAACCCGATTGTTAAAAAAGTTGGACGTCAACAGCACTCAAGTTTTTTTTTATAAATCTGCGCTTGTTTATGGCCAGTTGCCAGCGTTCGTGCGAAAACTAGGAAATTATTTAAACTACAATAAAATCAAATTATTTGATTAAATATTGAATTATTATAGTTGCAACACTATTTACTATGTATATGAATTATAGATATTACGTATATGTGTCATATAACAAAGAGGCCACCACCGAGTTTAACAACGTCGGAAGTAGCATTCGAATCAAGTTCGAAGAAGTCCTAAAACCTGCTATATCCGTATACTCTTGCTATTAAAACTACTGTTTTACAATCAAATATTCATTATATCTTAGTGATTATGATGAATATTTATAAAGTTTTATCTGTAAACGTAAAGGAAGGTTAAACCCAACTAAACTGATTTTACCACAGCTGCACAGCTGAATAGAATCGTCGACTAAGTATTGACTTCTGATCTAAAACTTCGGCAATAACTAAATCTCTATTAAATTTGAAAACTTCGACTTGGGGCTTTAACCTGTTTGTTTGCCTTCAGTGATGAACTGTAATAATTTATCCTAAGATAGCAAAGGTAAAATGATATGACTTATACGAGGACTAAGCAGTGGAGTAAAGTATTTCGTTTTCACGTCTTTTTTAAGTTTTGATGTTTCTTTTCCAGTCATTGTTATTTAGTTACTAAATATGTAAAATATTTAAGCAACACGGTGTTTTATGCGCTAGCTTTACAAATTTCCATTTAATAGTTATTTTCGCTAGTGATTCTTGTCGGTTATGTTTCAATTTATCATATTATAGAAGTTAGAATTCTTGAATATGAAAGACAAGAAATTTATTTATTTATTTACAAGATAATGCATATTCCATGGTGGTGAAACAACGTCATTTGAACGGCTTATTCCCGTGGGTGCCTAATTTTCGTCTTTCGGTTGGATATTCATATGAAACTGCTTAAATACGTAGAAAATCCTTATCAATCCAATAAAGAAATTCAATGGTTGTCAAATACCGATGTCATTTTTTTGCAATCGAGTACCAATACCTAATTTAATAAGAGGGCTGCCCTGGCAACACTATCGTGTTACACTGTTCTTAGTTTCGTACTGGTATGGTATTGCATTTCATTCTTCATTTATTTGAAACTGTATGTTGTCGCGGTTAAGGTGTAATTCTAAATACAAAATCGGGCTCATGTATTACTACCCCGTCCACGTACCTACTATCCGTTCGCAACCCGGCAACCTGAAGTATCGATTTTAAATGGACGGTTGTTAGAAAAAAAAAACTTCAATTGAGCAATTTTAAGGCCCTATTAGAGAACCTTTATGAGGTATATAGGGAATAATGAAGTAGCTTAATGCGTGCCCTCGTTTGGCATAATAACGGTTTATTAGGAGCGTCCCCACTTAGGGCTGCATCGATCAGAAAAACTTGATATTTGCCAGGGTTTATGTGGATTTTCGACACTGTTTTATGACATACTATGGCAAACTCGTGACTACAAGAAGGTGACACAAAGATGTTCCGTCTTATTTTTGCTTTAATGTAATGGCGTGTAGCTGAGCGATGTTATAAAAATGCAAACGTAGGCACCTATGCGAGTGGTAACACTGAAGGTGGTAGAAATTGGTTCATACTTATCAGAATAGTTGGTAGGCTTCCCATTTTACCATAGTATACAATGAGTTTGAAAGTGAAGGTGCGTGAAATATAATATTGGTGTGTTTTGCTGCCAAACGTTTTCACTTTCCTCAGCACAGCTGTAGCTAAATAGAATAATGAATCGTTATAGCATAGCTAGCAGGTCAGCATTGTTATCCAACGCATTATTGGCTACCCTAGGGACACTGCAAAAGTACGCAGAGAGAGGTCCTGGGGCAGTTTATAAGCGTTTTTATAAAAATATATAATTACATAGTCACACACATAGGTATACACGTAGCGAATTATTTTATGAAGAAAAGCTGCCGACGAATTTTTGGTGACAGTGAACAATTAATCTTTATGGATGGATATCGATTTTTATCGTGTTTATACCGCGTGTATATCTAATACGGGCGATGAATTAAACCATGGATGGAATTTATCAGTGTCATCATGGATTACGAGGTTTTTTTTAAGTTACACTTAATTACGACCACATAATTTTTTTAAGATTTTCGGAGCAGCAATGTAAGTATGACCATTTGTTATTATTGATATGGCAGTTATGTCATCTGCTTTTGAAATAAGCTGTCAACGAGCATTTAACTTGAGTGAGTTGCTCTACATTGCGCGCCGAAATATTTTGTATGGATAATTTTGTTGCTCTAATTTTAAGTAACAGCTATCTAAATGTACTTATTATATCCTAAACTAACACCCGTTAAGAGATTCGCCCGTATTAGACTTACACCCTGTATATAGTAATTGAAAGAAATGAACACCAATAGCAATTTATGATTGGAATTTCATTGTTACAATCGTCACAACACCGAACGCAATTTTACTTTTTTAGTCACTTCCGCTAATTATTTATTACTGACGCAAATTTCTGAAAATTCCCTTAAATTCCCTTTTTTTTTGTGTTCTGACACTGGGTCTAGGTGTAGTGGGTTGTTTTATCCTAGTGTCAGTAAAATTTTAGCGCTGCTTAGTTCCATGTAATCGGTCGTGCTACGTTATTCGCACCGCGCGGCTAATCGAGTTAACATAACAACACAACAGTAGGTACTAGTAGTACATACCTACTTAATACATAACAAGTACACTCTCCGTCAAATATCCTTATTTTGATAATCTAGAAAGGCGAAACTTTTGTCTCAAAATTAGCATCTGTCCGAAACGATGAAATGCATTTTAATTATTTTAGTGTAATGCAAAGCGAATTTCGGCGGTTACATAACGGAATTTGAGTTTTGATGGTACAGTAGCGATAAATGGGACTAACTTAACCTTATTCGCTTAATTTTTTTATAGCTGATAGATTTTTTTTTATATTGAACGACATTTTCTAGATACAGTCAACTACAAAAATACGTATCGAAAAAAATTAAATATCAAATAAAATAAATCCGTTCTTATTACGCGGAATTAAAAGTGCGCTGGGACATATTTTCGAGCATTTTTATATACACCTTGTTTGTCATTAAAAATAACGCTATGAGCTCAAATGATCGACTTTGACTATATTGATTAATTATTCTATTTAGCTGTACGTAAATGTCTGCTTCTGAGATAAGCTCAAAGCCAACTATAATAATATACCTAAGCTATTGAACAATCTGAACAGACGGTTTAATTAACAGAGACTACACTGAATAGCTATTGTCCCTGTCTTTAAATCCCTCTAGCGCACATAATTTCCTATTTTCCAATTTAAAAAGATGCTTGAGCATCTCACTGCTAGAACTCATTATCTGCCTCTGTTTCTTTAACGGGTCGATGTTGAAAGCGAGTGTTCTTTTCTTCAAAATGCTAACTTTAGAAACTCAAATCTTGTCTAATGATTAGATAAGCACAGACGAAAGCCAAAAATGTTTTGGGCTATAATCGGTGAAGTTATGCTACATGTTTATAAATCTCAATTTGTACTAACGAACCGGAAAAACATATTTCGAGCTACGAAACATCCAGAAAGTTTTTAAATGCGAAATCAACCACTCCCAACGGTAATCATTTGATGCTCAAGTTGTAAACCTTTCCGCGAAAATATTCTGCGGAAACGCTTACTCGCATAATCCGACTTTATATATCCCAGCCAAAACGTGGCAATCGGCACAGACCTAAGTGTATCTGAAACTTCATTTTCACTTTTCCTACGTATTCACGTTATTGGGCACATCTGAAAATAAGCACGTTGCTCCGAGAACGTTGAAGCTCCCTTCAAAAGGAATAAATAAGAATTACAAAACATATTTTCTTTCATAGCTCGCTCTTTGTTTGTGATGATGCGCGTAGGTATGTTTTGGGGAAAAATATTACGGCGTACATTTTGACAGATCATTAGGCGTGATTTTAGGATTCTTGTGGTTTTGTGAATAGAGTATCTATTTAAACCTAAAGACTGCATTCGTCTTGGAACAGTTTCTGTTATGTATTCAATCATGAGGTACATTTTAGAAAGCGGATATCAAGCCGCCACATAATGGCTCGTCTAGTCATAGCGAAGTAATCAATTATGCGTTTTTTATGTGACGACGGTAGACAACTGTGCTCTCAGCCCACCTGATGGAAAGCGGGAACTGAGGCCCATGGACATGTGACCAAAAAATCGCCTTAGATCGACTTAGATGGATTGAATCTATGCCAGTAATTACACCGGCTATCTTTCCCCCAAACCGGACCACAGTATTAACCATTTAGCGACAGATTAACGGGTAAGACGGTGGTAGCTATCCGGGCGGACCCTGCACGAGGTCCTACCACCAGCAAAACTATGAGCTAGTATTCGATTCAAGGCCACCGATTTCATTTTCAACAGCACCTAAACATGTTTGGTGAGACGTGTTTCCCAGTAATTTCAGTAAACATCCTATTATCGTATGATTTGGCATCATTCCATACCTTTGTGTTAAACTTAATTAATTAGATCGGTTATAGCATTACCTACATATGCAAATTATAACGTAATTACTATCGTAATTGCGCCTGACATATGGAATAACTTCACTAAATCAATATTGACAAGAATTTATGAGTATTTACATATACATTACGGTATATACTTAATAGCACAGAGATAGTCTAAAATGAATATAGCATACCTTTCAACACAATCAGCCTGACGGATTTGTGAAATCACGATAGTTAAGTTGTACCTACCTACAGTCTGGCAAAACAGAGTAGAAATTAAAAAGTAGCAACACCTTTCAAATTAATGTGCTTGAGAGAACGGGGCGACACTTACAATGTTGCCACTTTTTAATTTCTACTCTTTTTTTGCCAGACTGTATACCTCGCCCTGATCGTAGGGGGTTTGACGTTATCTTTCTATACATATATAATGGCCGACATATTTATGAAAAATTGACTTTAAAGGAGGCACCAAATACGTACGCGGCTCATCTAAAACAAGCATTCGCTGTTCTATCCCCCACTCTACGAAATTCGATCGTTACACATAACGTGATTCGTTGATTTCGTAGAGTGGGGGAATAGCGAATGCTCGTTTGGGCTGAATGCACCTTAAGAGCGTGTGTTCGATGTTGCACATTTTATCATATGAAATATCATAGTGTGTAGCACGTGATGACACACTGCTTACGGTACGTACACCGTAAGCAGTGTGTCATCACGATACGTGCTGCGCACTCTCCGGTGTGGCTCGGCCTTAAATTAACCGACGCCACAGGCAGGATGTCTGCTGGGAGTTATTTATTACCTAATACTAGTCCATTACTATTCACGTCTGCAAACATTGCTTTGTCTAATCTTAGGACTCCGAAAAAGACTGTTCAATATTTTGTAATTGATTAGTGGTAATAGTAGGTTTTGTTTTAACGAGTTAATACTTCCTTCCGATCTTAACTCGTGTAAATAAGTAGGTAGTTGCAAGTACTTGCGCGTACTGACTCAGATCTCTATCGTCTAGACGAAATGATTGCCCGGCTCTAGCGAAAATAGCTATTGGCCAATAACCGCGGCGTCTGGTAGTCAATGGGTATCCTTATTATAGAGGGTGGTTTATTGTCTATAAAATGTGTTTAGTGTATGACTCATTTTATGTGTAAGTGTGGTCAGGACGTTGTAATTCCTAGATTGATATGAAAATACGAGATTAGTATTTGAAATGAACATAACTCACCTATTTGCCATTTAATAAAATCCAATACTTTGATGTCTTAGATTTATTATTGGATTATAAATATTAGATGTCATATACCAAAGAAAAACGACCAAGATCACCTGTCCGAGGTGGGGATTAGGTGATCTTGGTCGTTTTTCTTTGGTATAACTATGACATCTAATATTTATAATTTATATAGTATTAAGTAGTGTGACTACTGGGGAAAAATAAAAAGTACAGATCAAAATATTCAGTTAAAAAATAATTTGATTCGTGTTTTCACAATACGTTCATTATTGGATTTACTTGATATAATTTTTTTTACCAAATCTCTAAAATAAAAGTGAGACAAACGTCTAATAGGTACTCGAATTTCACCATAAGTGCGAGAGATTTACTAATACTGAACTACCGAATTTGGTTAATTACTTACAAGTGATGTTAACGAGATATATGCTTTATACTTATACCTATTGAAGTTACGACATATGTCGACTGTATGTTGGCAACATTACCCGTATTTCATTATATTTAGCTTGCCTACTAAGAGAGATGCTACCTAATACTATACATAGATGTCGAGTACAACGCAATTTATCTGGCAGTACTGTTTCACGTGTAAATTAAGTTAATATTCAGGCATAACAATGGCGGATGCCCTCTGGCTTTGTTTAAGAACACAATAACTTGAACAAATCCGTTGCTGAGGGAGCTAACCCATATTCCTTTTGTCTACAAGTCTTTATAGCAATTAAAATGATTTTATACAGATGCTTTAATTTTAATGACGCTGCCAGGTCAAGTATTCCACTTGATTATTTAAGCAAGCGAATATTACCGAAAATAAGCATAAATTTTTGTAACGTCCCAGTAGTCTGATTTTACGATCTCTTTTATCTCATTTATACAATAAAAAGCCTTTCAGATATGTGAGTTTAAATTATGACAGACAACGAGGCCGCATTAAAAATATTTTTGGAGTTAAATGGGAACAAAATAGGATTCCAGAGTAAGTATTTTTTGGGTTTAGGTTAAGAGTTCCCATAAATGAAATATATCTATTAGTATATTTCATCATCATCATCAGCCCGTTGCAGTCCACTGCTGGACGTAGGCCTCCCCCAAGGTACACCACAGAGCTCGGTCTGGTGCTTTATGCATCCAGTTTCTGCTAGTATATTTAACGGAATAGAATACGATTATCTGTGTTATATATGTACATGTTACTCTTCTCATGGGTGTCTTAAGAGTCTATTAAGGGACTTAAGTGTCACTGACCAATTATTTATTAAAGATGATGGGCAGCCGCGTTATCATTTTATTATTGGACACGGTACGTCTATCGACAATCCGCTTGCACAGTGTGGCTATTATGGGTATTACCTCGTAATATATAGTACCTATAGTATAGTATAGTAGTACTCGTACATTATAAGTAAGAGAGCCCTATGTCCAGCAGTTGACTGAAATGGGCTGATGAAATGATATACGTAAGTAAACGTATTTATGTATATCTAGCACTGTTATAGGATGATGATGATATAACTTTGTCGTAAACTGTTTAGGACTACCTAGTTCTACTTGCAAAACGCGCAAAGGTGTTACAACACATACATATGTTAATAACGATAGTGACTTGTGTAAATTTCCGGGAAACACGTGTCGGACGGCTGCGAACACATGCCCTCACGAGAATACGAATATGTGTAGGTACTTGCGTAGCCGGAATTTAATTATGGACATTATGGTAATAGAAGCTACGAACGTTTTTCACCAATTTATACTGAAACGTATAGTTTGACCTATGAGTTCTTAAATTACGGTAAAAGCGGTGTTCGTGCAGTTGGACGGATTCCAGCTTAATAATTTTCCATTATATTAGCAGTTAGTTTCCATATTCATAAAAGTAGACCCATTAAAACACAATTTATCATTAGGTCAATTTATACTATGGGCGCCTAGCCCATAGTAGGTAACTTAATTATGCTGTACGTCTTCAATCAAGAAGCAAGCGCCTCTTCGCCTGACGAGTAGTTAGACTCTATCAAAAAGGTTATTATACGATGCTTTGCTATAAAGCATCCGATTACATGAATTAAGTAAAAAGACATTGGTACAGAACAAAGAACGCAGGTACCTGTGTCAAATATGCGTAAACGTAATTGAATCGCCACTCTACGCCAAAGGTCCCACTAAACTCTTTTGGGGACACGAATCCAGGTTACGAACCGTTATATGTGGGCATAAATAAATAAAATAAATAATTATGTCATGAGACATTCATTCTTACATATATCGACATAGTCCCATTGTAAGCTCAATTAAAATTTCGGTGTACTTAAATACGTAAATACATAGAAAATAATCACGACTGAGGAAGAAATATTTGTCTGACAATTACACAAAGAGATGCCCTTTACACAAAAGATCCCAATGGGTCGAAGTGTATCCTTAACCTCGAACCCGGAAACTTCAGCTTCGCAGGCAGGACACTGACTGCGCTACGTACGACAATAATGAAATATTATTTATTTTTAGATTACGCTCATTGCGTAAGTGTCCTAAATCTTAGCATGCCTAAGATCCGAGTGCTAGGACGTGCTTGGTGCATTCGTCCAAATTGAAAGTGCCGAAGTTGCCCCAGCCTCTAGTTGGCCCTCCGCCAAGGCGCCCGGTCGATCGCGCAGCGTTTGTACTCGAGCTTTCCGACTCGACCTTATTTCTAAATCGTTTGTTATATTTTGCTTTTACTTTGCAATCAAATGTAAGCTAAGCAATGTCTCGTATCCTGAACAGCGTGTGATAACTCGAGTCAGATAGCTTTTACAGGTTAAATGCGCCCTCTACAAGTAATAAGCCGTAATTGCCTCTTATTCGATACTGTAATAGTTGGGGTGCAATTACCAGAAATTGTAATTGGCATCATGTTCGTATGCAATTCTTTTTATCTATACGCAGAACCCGACTCGTTTTTATTTATTTTGCGATTGTTTCATATCCGTTTCAGCTAGCTTGAAAGTTTCTTCCTCGTTCCGTAATTTTGATGTTTATCGTGTCGAGTTAAAGCTTCGTTGACATTCTTATCTCTTGCCATCGAATTAGTAGAGTTTAATCTTTGGTTACGGGGTCTAAATGGCCTGGTTGCAACAAATCTCTAGCCTAATCGTATTAATAACTACGTTAAAGCTTGCTCGCGTCATCTAGTGACGTCACCATATTATACATATACATATAAAAGTTTTGTCGAATGTGCTTGGTGATAGTCGCCGTGAAAGTTTCGGCGGAGGGAGACAGGAAGTACGGCACTAACAACTTGTTAAGTGATCGTCGGGTGATAAGTGAGACACTTGTAACATGTTGCATGTTGTGCTAGTCGTAATGAATTATTTGTTTACGTCAATGGCTGCCATGAACTAATGATGGATCGTACAGTACAGTCGCCATCAAATATATCGAAGTGGCCAGGGACTCACAAATATCTGAAGACCTCTAAAGCTTGTTCACGAAATAAAGTAGCCATCGTAAAATCAGTCTCTATTGTTACGCAACAGACCCATGTAGTTCTAACAGCCATGGGACTGTAAATTGATTCTTCTGTTTTATGTTTAACAACCCAATATCCAAAAGCATTCGCTGAAAAGTCGTCAAAATCAAAATAACTTCAGATAATGCTTAATGCAAAAGTTCCCGCCCAAAAAAGTGCGAACTTCCGAGACGATTTCAACAATGTTAGTCTTGAAATAATTAATGAAGATTGTAGACACGAGATTCACAGTTTATTATAGTATCACTCTTGTAATTTAGTTAACACCCATTGGGAAACTAAATGACCCAAAATTGTAAAGTAAGAAGAAAACACTACTTAAATCCAGAAGTTTAAATAAAAGTCCATAATTAAAATAAAAGTTCACGTTCAGATATTTTTGAGCACCGTAGCTGCTCCGATATATCTGATGCTACTGGTAACTGTATGTGTATAGTAATTAGGTTTGCGTCTCTCCTATCATCATCATGATATCTGCCGAAAGACGTCTACTGCTGAACATAGGCCCCCCTCAAAGATTGCCACAATGACCGGTTCTGTGCCGCCCGCATCCAGCGGACTCCTGCGACCTTCACCAGGTCATCAGTCTACCTTATGGGGGGTCTACCCACGCTGCGCCTTCCTATAGAAATACAGAAATG